>JAADVL010000433.1:0-26834 GCA_023334995.1 Pythium sukuiense
CTCTCGATACACAGCGAGAAACAGCACCACCGATGCGTTTTGTGCGTGGCATGAGAGGTCTTGGAAGTCAGGAAACTTGTCGAGGAGGTGCTTGAACATACGACGATCTTGGAACCAGCACGCTGCACACAGCACGAACCATAGATCCGGATTCGTATTGGACTCCGATAGCGCTGACAAATTGATCCTCTGCAGCAGGGAAGTGAACGGCTCAGGTAGCTTGAATCCGCTTCTCCACGGGTCAAAACGGACGCCAAGATCCAGGAGCAACTCCACCATCTCAACGGACCCCATTCTCACGGCTTCCGTGAGTGCACATGTCGAGATCGTGTCGATATCTGCCGAAGCGGTTGAAGGAATCTCTAGCGAGACCAGCCACCGAACCAGCGCAGAATTGCCTGTGAGCACCGCCGCAACCAGCATGCTATGGCACTCGCCGTCGATCCGATACGCACCATCGATTCTCGCGCCATTCTTAACCAGATACACGCACAGACCTAGGTCGCCGTGTGCCACTGCAACCGACCACGCCGTCTCCCCCGTCATCTTCTCCATCACATTGACTCCGATCTCTCCACTCTCCAGTATCGTGCTCACTGTTGCCCGATCGCCAGTGCGGGCCGCCTTGAGCAGCTTCGACGTCTTCTCTTCCACGTACTTGCGCACTTGGCATCGAAACCCACGCAGCTTCGGGAGCGTCGCCGCTCCGTAGATCTCCATCAGCGTCGGGGTCCTCCCGAGGCACTGCATGAGGACATGCACCAGCTCATCATGCCCACAGGCAATGTAGTGTGCCGTCTCTGTGCGCCTGTTCAGGCGCGCGATAGTGAGCGCGGTCCGACCTTGGTTGTCTGGCCTGGTGGCATCGACGCCAACGCCCAAGAGGCCTCGTATTTCGTTGCTGAAGCCAATGCGAGCCGAGCGGTGGAGATCCGCGTTCCCGTCGGGGAACAGCGAGACATCTCGGTGCCTGGACTGCACGTACGGATGGCGCGTGAACCGCTCGAGCGCCACGAGGTTAAGCGAGAGAGAGAGCTCCTCCATGGCGGATCGTAAATGGAGACAGAGAGGTATTCTGTGAATTGAGATCGCCCAATCCGTAGTGTGTGAGTGAAGGTCTCTTCTAAAACAGGATCTTTTGAGCAGTTTTCGATGTATAGGTGACTAAGGTAATACAGTATGTCACTTCGAAGTACAATGCACTCGTGGGATTTCCGGTGTACAAAGTCTCTCTAAACATGTTTAGGCTCACTAGTGAGTGATGGTGCCAAATATCAGGACCTGAGATTTTCCAAATCTGAAAATCCAGATCGATGACTTCGACACATGCCTTCCATCATGCGTTTCGCCTTTTGAAGCCATTGCCCAATTCACCAGCCATGGATCAAGTGTGCGCCAGCCTCGACCGAGCCCAGCTCGCAAGATTCACGAAGAACCCGACTGTCCAGCCACGGCACCGCCATGCTGCCATCCTGCCCAGTGGCATGACTCCTCTCCACGAGGCTGTGCTCTATGGCAGAATCAACGACTTGCGTGGCTTGCTAGGCGCCGGTGCTGACGTGACGAGGACCGATCGAGAAGGCACAACGGCACAGACCATTGCCAGGCTGCACGGCAACACGGAGATAGTCCATTGTATAGTCACGGAACACGACGAGCTCGTGCGTGTGCTGGGCAAGTGCCTCGGACGAGCGCCCACTCAGATGGAGATCTACGCCATCGCATCACTTGAGAAGATGCGTCGCTTCCGGCAAAACGTGCGGAACCATACTCAAGTCGTGGGGCCACAGCTCCTTCGTGCCTCTCGTGAGGGCGAGCTAGCAGAGGTCAAGAGGCTGCTGGACAGTGGCGAGATCGGAGTCGACGTCATCGACAAGAAGACCGACGAGACGGCGTTCTCGGCAGCACTGGCAGGTGGCAAACGAGCCGTGTATCTGCATCTGATGGAGAGGGGCGCCAAAATGCACGGCGTGTGCCACATCGGAGGCAAGCGCCACTCAATCTTGGTGGCTGCAGTGCTCACTGGTGAGGTGAACTTCGTGCGCCAAGTCGTCGCGTGTGGTGCCCCGGCGGCTCCGCAGGAAGATGGAGCCACTGAAACGTGTGCACTTGTGGAAGCGATGAGGACGGGGTCCATCGAAATGGTGGAGACGCTCGTGGAGCTGGGTGGTCGCTTCAAGCGCTCCATGGAGGAGCTCGACTTGCTATACCCTCTCAAGTACGAGCTGATTCGCTTGCGCGCTGACGAAGCATCGCTGCCGTGGCTGCTCCTGTGTACAGCATGCTTCTTTCAAGACCAGAAACTGTTCACCTACGTGATTCAGAAATACCCAGAGCTGCAAGACCTGCGAGACAAGCCACAATATCCGGCGACTGTGCTCACTTTCGCGGTGTACCGAGAGAACGAAGCCATGGTGACGGAGCTGCTGCAACGTGGAGCATTCATCGCTCCTGGCACACAGCACTGTGTGTTTTTTGCTGCCGTGCTTGTCAAGTCAGCACGTATGCTCGAGCTCCTGTTGCAGTACAACGACCGTGCGAGCGCGGCCCACTACAACGTCATCGAAGAGAGTCGAACCGCGGAGTGTCTCCTCTCCGTGGCTGCGTACCTCGACGCGATGGAATGTTTCAAGCTGTTGCTTCCGCTGGAGACGCAGCGATACTACCGTCACGTCGCTTTGACATGGGCCATCAAACGCGGGAACTCCGCGATTGCTGCTCTCTTGTTGGATGCTATGAGTCCACTGAGCGAGCAGGATTTGTGGATGTGCATCTGGACGACCGACTGCCCTGTCATACTCGATCTCGTCCTGTCAGCATGCGCTCGGGACAGTGTACCCGTCTCGCTGATCAAACAGCACTTCATCAACTGCTGGCGCAACCGTGCAAATCTTGAGCTTCTTGACGTGTACATCGCCCACGGGATCGACATCTTGCACGACAATAAAGACGGTCCACCTCAAACTTCTCGGGCCATGGAAGACGCTGTTCGCGGTTGGATCGGCCGTAGCATCCCGAGTGCAACAACCCTGCGTTTTATGCTGGCGAATGGCGTCCCGATTGTCAGCAGAGGCAAGTCAGGGACGACTCCGGAACAAGAACTTCTGACGCTGAAAAGCAAAGAAGACGATCCACTCACGAAGAAGCTCTACGACGACTGCCTAGAGACCTTCGCGGCCTTCGCTTTGCGATAACGAGGAGTATCCAGTGCGTGTCGTACAATGCAGTTAGCATCCACCAGTCGATTCCTGTTTGCTTTCTTTCAATTTGGTTTGTGGTGTTTCGACGATGACTTGAATTGGCGAGCACAACAGCCAGAAACCCGTGGAAATCTCCACTGTGATTGACTCACCTCGACGAAGAAAGTCCATCACAAACGCGTCGTTTTCTCGATAGACAGCGAGAATCAGCACCAGCATATTTGGGAAAATAAACTTGGAACTCTCGCACTCATAAACTGTAGCCACAGGTAGTAAGAATGTCTTTGACCAAAAAACCATCCCGAAAAATGGTCAGCAGAAAGCCGCAAGCAACGCTCGACAATCCTCGAGCGCATCGATCTCGAGGATTTCCTCCGTTTTGGAGACTGGTCGTCTGTCTGCGAGCTCTTCCTCCGGCGTCAAACCTTTATAGTTCAGGGAATTACTACGGACGCCATTCCGCAACACGAACTCGAGCTTTCGAGAACACGGAGAATCGTGACGAAGCACTTCTTGCATCAGCAGCGATGTGGAGTTGTCGTCAGAGGACGAACCGTGGCCAATGTCGATACCGTGTGCGATGTACACCGCTGCCAAATCGAGATTTCCCGCCTTCACAGCCGCCCTGAAGTTATCCGACGCTTCGTTGATCGAGGGCTCGTCCGCGAAGTACCACGATAGCAGTAGATCCAGCATCGCTGGACTCTTGGCGTAGTAGGCGCAGCTTCCGAAATGGTGTATCGTCGACGGTGGGATGAGATCCAGCACAAGCCTTGCCATCTCTTGGTCATCATTACGAGCAGCCATTTGCAGCGCGCTCAGTCGCGTACTTGGTTGCGTGTCCAGCAATAGCAATAGCTTCGTGCATTCCACTGCACCGCGATCAATAGCCGTACAGAGCAGTGGCTCGCAGCGATAGATGGCGTTTGGCTTGAACGTATTCTTCACTGTAGGATCCGCTCCGTGTTCGACCAGAAGCTGCAGCATGCGCGGTGAGTGCACTAATATCGCCGCCACCAGGGAAGTGTACCCGGCCCTCATAGTGTGGTTGACCAGCGCACCTTGCTTTAGTAGCTCCACCACGAGCTCTGTATTCTCTCGGCATACAGCGAGAAAGAGCAAGATCGCGGCTCTTTCTGGGTTGGTTGTGAGATCCTGAAGCTCTGGTCTTGTCGTGAAGAGCTGGTGGATGAGTCCATCGTCGCTTGACCAAATCGCGGTCGCCATGAGCAGCCACGGCTCTGCATCCCGGACGCCAGTCGGTGATTTCACAAGAACGAGGTGGTGCAGCACTTTCCTGGCCAACCAACTCAAGTCCAAACTCTTGATGGCGTAGTCGTACCGCTCGCTCAAGTCTATGAGTGTCTCCATCATCGCCAGGCGTCCTTTCTTTACAGCCGCGACTTGTTTCTCCTGGTCGGTGGGCGCTTCCATCTCTTCCATCATCAGACAGCCGACCGAGAAAAGCCGTTGCACCCGGTCGATGTCTCCTGTGAGGATCGTTGCTGCCAGTATGGACGCAGGTAAGCGATCCACATAGCAGTAGAAGTCGCCAGAGTCGTAGCCGTTGGCCATGAGGTAGGCACAGACGTCGCGATTTCCCTGAGCGTACGCAGCTTGGAATGCACTCTGTCCCGACGATTTTTCCACGGCATTGACGCCAATCTCTTCGCTCTCGACCACCAAACGCACGGTCGTCATATCTCCCGTTCTAGCTGCCTGTAGCAGCCTCGCGATCGTATTGTCGACACGTTTGCGGACGTGAAACCGGAACGGACGCATCTTCTTGTGAGCGCTCACGCCGTAGATTTCCATCCGCGTTGGCGTTCGCCCCAGACGTCGCGTTAGCGCACGGACAAGCGCGTCGTGCTCCCACGTGAGGTAGTGCACTGCGTTGATGTTGTTGTGTGCGCGCGCCACCGAGAGTGGTGTCAGCCAACGGTCGTTGGTAGCGAACACGTTCGCGCCGGCAGCCATGAGCCCTCGCAGCTGATCAATAGACCTTCCCCAGACGGCGAGATGGAGCCGAGACCCGAAGGTGGATGTGCGGTCAATGTGGCAGCCCTTGAAGACCCCGTTGGCTGCAAATCGAGCGAGCCACGCAGCGTCGAAGCTGAGAGCGACGGCGTCCATGATGATGATTCCCAAAATGAGGTTTTCGGCCTCTTGGCAGTTGAAAAAAATCAGGACCATCACTCACAACTTCATATTCACCGGTATGAGCTGATGTAAGTACCGGTAGAACTGGTTTTGTCGTTGGTTGGGTCTACTTTGGTGAGATTTGTAGGATAGTACCCGATTTTGGAAAGAGCCTTTTTTGTCGCGGCTTGTGTCTGTAAAACTCATCACATCAGCGTTTCCTAATCAGGAAAATCCGATGAAGAACCAGGAAATCCGGGTTTCCTGCTGTGATACTGTACCAAGATTGACCATCCAGCCCCCAGTGTGTGATGTCACCGGCACCGGGCACAGTCCAACTCGCCAGCCATGGAGCAGGTATCCAGCGTTCTCGACTGATCCCAACTCGCACGGTTCGCGGAAAGCCCGACTGTCCAGCCTGGACACCAGCGCGATGCCGCCTCCCCCAGTGGCACGACGGCTCTCCATCGGGCGGTGCTCTATGACAGCATTAACAACGTGCGTGGCTTACTGGGGGCCGGTGCAGATACGATGCAACCCGATGACAAGGGGAGCACGCCACTGATGATCGCCCGGATACACGGCAACAAGGAGATTGTTCACTACATGGCTTCGGAACACGACGAGCTCGTGCGTGTGCTGGGCGAGTGCCTCGGACGAGAGCCCACTCAGATGGAGATTTACGGTGTCGTGTCGCTCAACGAGATGTCCAGCTTCCGGCAACAAGTGCAGAACCATACTCAAGTCGTGGGGCCACAGCTCCTTCGTGCCTCTCGTGAGGGCGAGCTAGCAGAGGTCAAGAGGCTGCTGGACAGTGGCGAGATCGGTATCGACGTCATCGACAAGAAGAGCGTTTTCACCAGCACTGGCAAGCGACCAACGAGCCGTGTATCTGCATCTGATGGAGAGGGGTGCCAAAATGCACGGCGTGTTCCACATCGGAGGCAAGGGCCACTCTGTGCTGGCGGCAGCAATGCTCAGTGGCGACGTGAACTTCGTGCGTCAAGTCGTCGCGTGTGGAGCTCCGGTGCATGACAAACCGATTGAGACGTGTGCGCTCGTCGAAGCCGCGAGGCTGGGATCTATCGAGATGGTGGAGACGCTGATGGGTGTGGGCGTTCGCGTCACATACTTGAACAATTTGTTCGAGGTGCCTCGTTTCATGCAAAGTATACTTATTGGTATCCGGTACGACGCGGAACCCGTACCGTGGCTGCTGCTTTGTGCAGCATGTTGTTTTCAAGACCAGAAGCTATTCAACTACTTGATCCGGAAATGTCCACGGCTTCAAGACATGCGGGACAAGCCGAGGGTGTCCACGATTGTGCTGGCTTACGCAGTGTTTCGAGAGAATGAAGCGATGGTGACGGAGCTGCTACAACGAGGAGCATTTGTTGCTCCTGACCCGTACCATTGCGTATTTTTTGCTGCCGTGTTTGTCAAGTCCACACGCATGCTCGAGATATTGTTGCAGCACAACAGCGATGTGAGTGGGACCGGCCACGTCGTTGGACATGTTGACAGGGTGTGTCCCTCTCCATGGCTGCGTACGTGGATGCGATGGACTGCGTCAAGTTGCTACTTCCGCTGGAGACGCGGCCAGATCAGCGTAACGCCGCTCTGCTGCACGCGAAAGAAAAGGTTACGTCGAGATTGCTGCCTTCCTGTTGGATGTCTCGCTGCCGCTGAGTGAGCAGAATCTGAGGAGGGCCATCCAGGTTGCCAAATCCCCCGTCGTGCTCGATCTACTGCTATCGAGATGCTTGGAGATGAATTTCCCGTGTCGAAGCTTACCGATAGTTTCGTCATCCGCTGTCGGCAGAAGGAAAAAGCTGAACTACTTGCCCTGTACCTTGCGCACGGGCTCGAGATCAGGCCCGATGGTGAAGATGGTCCGATCCAAACGTCCCGAGCGATGGATGGTGCCTTCCGAGGTTGGGCCGGTATGCCGAGCGCAACGACCCTGCGTTTCGTGCTGGAGAACGGCGTCCCAGTTGTGAATACCACGTCAGGACCGACTGTCGAGCAAGATCTCGTGATGCGGAAAAGCGAAGAAGCCGATCCACTCAAGAAGAAGGAACTCGACGACTGTCTCGAGATCTTCAAGGCCTTTAGTTACTAGAATCGTCTTCGATGGCGTTTGGTATGGTTCATGGCCAATGAGCACAGTGTGGAGAATGCAACGTTTTGTTCTCTGTCATTTTCGGTTCGTTATATCAAACGCCACTCCATGCAAGTACACTTCTACCAGAGCCTCCACCCAAATCTCTCAAATACTATCCACCGCTCGGTCTACCATCGAACCGAGAGCGGCGTTTAGAGTTGGCTGATGTCGTCCTTTTGGTACGCCGCGAGTCCGTTGTCTCCGGCCGGGGTCATCATCATCGGGCTCTTCTGGTTCATCGACTCGAGCAGCTTCTTCTTCTTGCGGATGACCACGATCGCAGCGACAGCGACCATGGCGGCGGCTCCCAAGACAGCCACGAGCACAATGCCGACGCTCGACGAGCTCTCCTGCGACGACTGGGTGTTGGCCTCGACGGTGCCCTGATCAGACGTCGGAGCTGGAGCAGTCGCGACTCCCGACGACGTCGACGAGGAGCCGGAGCTCTCCGGGGCCGAGCGGTCTTCAGCGATGGCGTCAAAGCCCGCGACAGCATCCTCGTTCTCAGCCTTCAGGCTGCCCGTGCTCGTGCTGTTGGAGCTGCCGCCAGTGGCACTTCCTGAGGTGGAAGCGACTGTCGGAGCCACAGTCTCCGTTGGTATTGGCGTTGGCGCTGGGGTCGGTGCTGGTGTAGGTGCCGGGGTAGGAGCCGGCGTCGGAGCTGGAGTAGGGGCTGGAGTAGGAGCAGGAGTCGGCGCCGGGGTTGGCGCTGGCGTCGCGCCACCAGTTCCGCCAGGGCAAAATGTCACTGTGAAGTCGGTACCCGACGGGCAATTGTGGGTCTTGGTATCGTCCGCAGGGTACTGGTACGCGTCAGCGCAGCCGTCGTTCATGCATGTCAGCGTCTGGCACGTGCCACTGCCAATGTTGGTCTTCGGCGCGATCTGCATGGCCACGTTGTAGCCGACCTTGCCCGTGGCGGACTTACAAGCAGCGAGGCTTCCGCAGTTTCCTGGGCTCGGGGGGATGATGCTGATGTCGTACCACGGACGTCCCGTGCCGGCATCAACCGAAATCTCAGCCACTATTGTCAACAAGAAGACAGCATTGTGTTAGAGATTGGTGGTCCATCGAGGCTGCGTCCATAAGGCACTACGTACGAGTCGCCTGGTCGCTGACGCCGTGGCGGAACATGCCGATGAATCCATTCGGAAGAGTGCGCGACGTGGATGCGCCCGGATCTAGCCCAGTCGTGGCGCTGTTGTCGTACAACTGGATCGAGTAGGTGCACAGGTTGGTAATAGTCACGGCCGAGGCATCGACGGAGCTCACAGCGCCGTGGCTCAAGAGCCCCAGCAGTACAAGCGCAGAAGCGAGTGAGGCGATCATGCTCGTCTCTCAGGCAGCTCTTGTTCAAATGACGGCCAGAGGGACACCAGCGACGGCGGCCATGGTCCGTTCTGACTCCCTCGCTGCTCCTCTCGTGGCCACCACGCAGTCGAGTCGCCAGTCGATCCTACAGACTGTGGGCACTCATTTTGTGACACAGAAGCCAAAACGTGCCTGTTGATGGACGGCTAGCGTGCGTGCACAAACAAGACGCAACGTGCATTACAGTCTGCCCGTCACAGTAGTGATCGCTTCCGCCATAATAGAGCCTATAAAGTCGATAGAAACCTAATATCGGCGACCGTGGCTGCTGTTGCTGGCGTGCGTCTCAAGATACCAGCAGGTGTGACTGTGTAAGCCCACATACCAGTCAACGCAATAGAACTTGGGTGTGAATGGTATCCATGCGATCACTGGCACAGCGTTGCATCCTTGACGGTAAGTGTCGCACGGCATTGCCGGTGATCACTGGCGTGGCAGTGGCGACTGGATCCATTCGGTTCCTCGATAGAGTGACATGGGTACATTTGTCACTATTGGTGTTTGGGTTGGGGTCGTTGGGCGTCCCTTCAAGATCGCATTGGCGGATCAGGAAGCAGACGATGGGCCACAAGCAGTCCACAGCGAAGCATGAAGGCTTCACGGGTGTTCTGCCTAGTGAACAACGCACGAAGCAAGTGACGTCGGCCGAAGAGGCTCAGACGGAGGCTCCGGCGCTCGCTCGTCCAGTCGAAACGGCGATTCCCGTGATCCATACGCCGCCGCACGCTCTTGTGCGAGACAAGAATGAGACCGAACTGCCTGGAAGACGATCTTCTTCGGGATTCAATCGCCCAGAGACCCCTCGTCGTGGTGGTGAGGATCCGCAGACAGCACTTGCTGTTCCAGAAAGCGTCCGCAAGTCGCACACGCTCCAGCAGTTCGAGCAGACGTGCTCCGAGATCATCGCCGGCTTCCTGTACGTGAGCAATCTGCAAGTGGCTCAAGACCGAAGCAAGTTACAGGGCCTGGGAATCACGCACATCATCAACTGTTGCAAGGAGGTGGTTTGCTTCCAGCCCGTCGCTGACGACTCGATTACGTACCTGCAGCTTGCACTGCGAGACGGAGTTCAGGAAGATCTCTTGCCGTTCTTCCCACAAGTGATCAGGTTCATCGAGCGCAGTCGACAAATACGCGACGGCGAGTCCGTGAAAAGCAAAGTGTTGATCCACTGCCATCAAGGAGTGTCGCGATCGTGTGCCTTTGCCATCGCCTACGTCATGTACAACACGCACTGCAACTTCCAGGATGCTAACGCGATCGTCAAGGCAAAGCGTTCGATCTGCAGCCCAAACACAGCATTTATCTGCCAACTAATTGAGTGGGAGCGTGAACTTGCGGCGGCTGCATCGTCGAACACAGCGTCGTATGGACTGTTTCGACTGGCACCTCACGCACCGTACGATCCTTCGACGCTGGTACTCAAACAGTGTTACCACAAGCAGTCCCGACGCAAGGTGTCCATTCCTTCCAGTGACGGCAACAGCGACGCACCAGCAAAATGGTTGTGGCCTCGTGGTGTATTTGTGTACATCGACCATCTCGGGCAAGTTGTGCTCTGGAAGGGGGCGCACTGTGTGATCGACAACGGCATCGCGAAGGCCAAACAGAAGGTCGAGACGATGCTAGAAGTGTACGCGGGTGGAGCTACGCGTGCTGAGCTGTCGATCATTGTGGTCGAGCAGCAGCTATATGGTGTGGTGCCCACTGAAGATGCATTTCAGTATGCTGACGAGCTCGCGTGGCTTGAGCCCCTCATGGTCCCAGCCAAAGAAGACGAAGCTGTCAGTGTGGAAGGGGGTTCCACCACCAAGAAGCCGATACTGTTCATCTTAGAAGGCAACGTAGAGCGTACGTGGGAGTTGATCTCCGACTATTCGTCTGATGATCTACTCGCCGACTCGGTTCTTCTGCTCATCACACCGTCCGAGTCGTTTCTCTGGATGGGAAGCCGATTCCAAACCATTCCTGTCGAGAAACTGGAGGAATTGGCCGCTCAGCAGTGCTCAATTCACACCAGTTCTTCTAGCGTGCTGATCGAGCATCAAGAACAAGAGAGCGAGGCGTTTTGGGATGCGTTTGAAGCAGGATATTAGCCGGTAATACAACCGTTGTATCATCGATTTCGAGCTTCGTTGGATGTCGTCTCTGCTTTTGATGATGCTGTTCGCCGATTGATACTGTGTTGGCGGATATCTTGCAGCAAGGACTTGACAGCCTACCCACCACAAGTGTTAGCTCAGCAACAATAGCGACACAGCCAACAGTACCACGCACGTCTGAGAAAGTGACCGTGTCGTGCTCAAACGGGTCCACACGCTGCATCATTTTCTCGACTTCGCCGTCACCTTTACGTGGAGCGACTTGGGCGACGATCTCTCGGAACTGGTATCGCGACACAACGCCCACACGCTGGGAATCGAATGTGCTGAACAGCTCACGGAAGCCTTCGAGCAGTTTCAATCGGCCTTGGAGCTGGTAGTCACACAAGAGCTTCTCGAAGATGGCGAACGGCAGAGCCGATGCAGTCGAGGCGTTTTGCTCCGTAGTCTTCCCGAACTTGTGCCTCGATTGATCTTGTCGCTGCTGACTGTGGAAGCTTTCAGCTTTGCGCTTGACGAGTCGCATTAATATCGAGCTCTACATTGACAGCTTCGGGTCAGTATTGGCAGTCATCGCCATTAAAAACAATGCAGGCCCACTTACGTCACTCGTGTCATACAGGTACTGTAGCAGCTCGGTCCATTCTTCTTCCTGGATCAATCCGCCGTCAAGCTTCGCTTCGACCATTTTCTGGATCCCCGTCTCGGGTTTCATGGGGAATTTGGCCACAAAATACGCACGCAGAAGCTCTCGGATGGCCTGCTGGAGCTTATTTTTGATTCCCACGAAGTCTTCGTCCACTTGGTTCCGCATCATGGCGTGGAACATTGCAACGTCATTGTCGTGGCGTGTGTACATTTGACAGCCTTTCCAGATCGCCGACGCGTACTCCACGATCAGCGCCTGCAGTCCAAAGCGCTGATTCAAATATGTGTACATGTGCTGCTCCACAGTCTCAGGAGGGGCACCGATAGCTTGGATGCGTGCGTCGTACTTCGACTTGGATGTCAGGATACAGTGGATCAGGTCCACGAGCTGTTTCTGTGTGAGGCAGCGCATGGGAGCGATCGCTTTTGGTGGCGATCGTGATCGAGGTGCTGCCGCTTCCACCGCTTGAATCCTTGGTGGTGACGCCTTCGAGACTGCTGTCGGTTTTGAGGTAGTTTTGACTTGTGTCGGTGACACTGGCCGTGGTGACGACTTGGTCTCCGGTCGCTTGCGTATCCTACCATGAGAGTTTGTTGTAGAAGCTGTGGGATGAGCGATGGCCTCAGTGTGCTCTTGCTTTTCACTCAGCTTTTTCCGAAGCTCGTCGCATTCAGTCCGCAGCGTCTGTGTCGTAGCTTGGGCTTGTTCTCTCTGGGTTTTTTCCTGCTGAAACTTGGCTTGGAGGGCCTCTAAATCCTTCTCCAGCGTCTCAGCGACGTCCAACAGCAGCTTCATTTGCTGTTTTTGCTGCTCGGCGACCTGTTCTTGGCTCGCACTGGCCGCTTGCCATTTTTGTTGAGCGTAGATCGCGTCGTTTACATGCCGTAGCAACGCCTCGACCACCTGGGTCTGTGATTGAGTCAACCGAGCAAGCCCCGCACCGAGAGATTTGTCGACACTCTGAGTCTTTTGGGCTGCGTACGTTGTTCCAGCTTCGAGAAGCCGCCACCGCGCTGCTAGTGACGCCGTCACGACGTGGCCGTCCGTTGGGGAATCTCCATTGCGTGGCGTCTTTTCTAAATCGTTGAGCTGAAATGCCAACATGTCGATCTTACGGTCTAGCTGGTCCAACAAGAGCTGCTCATCCGCATTCGCTTTGCCCGACGGTCGTTTGTGGAAGCTCTCCACGATCGCCTTGAGCTCGGCAATGAAATCTCGCGTCCCGGTTGCGTTCGGCAGCGCATTTGTCTGGACGTCACAACGGCGTGAGGCCGCAGGCTCGTCTTTGCCTTTGGCCTGGCAGTCTCCGTTGACATTCCTGGCTGTGGGCTTGGTATTCTTGAGCAGCTTGCGCCAGTCCGTCTTCTCGTCTGATATCGTAGCTGGAAGCTCTGTTGGCCGGACGCTCAGGCCTTGCTTGGGCGAGATCGCCTTTCGATCTACTACTGGCTTTTGAACACCTTGAGACGCAGTGAACTGGAGGCGAAGCTCTCGTTTCTCTTGTGGAGACCGCACTGGGCGGATGGCACTGTTCATGGAACTTGGCGGTGTGTCAAGCCAACGAAGCGAGGGAGAATCCGAGCCAATCGATCCGCTGGACGAAGACGTCGGGGAGAAGGCCAAGTCGAGAGAGAGTGGAGACCGTCCCGTGGTCTCACAACTCACAAACTCTGTGTCGATGGGGTTGCCGTTGAGAAGCTGGAGCTTGGGCAACATCACACGCAAGATCTTTTCGTCCGTTTTGTTGCGCAGAGAGATACTCACGCTCTGAAGACTGCTACACAGTGCAAGCACTTCACTCAGCTCTGGAATCGAGTGGAAGGAGTTGCCACGGAGGTCTAACGTGACGAGTCGCGGGACGTAGGAGCCGAAATCTGATGGCAGGCTTGTGAGGTTGTTGTCGCGGAGATCCAAAGTGCGGAGACTCGGCCACTTGTCCAATAGAAACACCAGTGCTGCGTCATCTAGTCGTTCGAGAGCGAGGCCCTTGAGACTCACGGTGTCGGCATTCAGGTTGGATCGATGGAGCTCTTCTAGAACCCCAAGAGCGCTGCTCATCGTCGGAGATTGGGCGCGTAGATGAAGGAGTTCCGGTGGAATTCAAGACGGCATGGGAGGCAAGTGCTTGTGGGAGGAAGTGGGAGGCGAATCATCAGTCGCTCTTGGAGACAAAAATACTCCTGGGGGGAAGAGTACAACAAACGGAGACCACGAATAGAGGTGGAGGATGGGGATTGGATGGACTCGTCACCTATCCATTCGATGGTCCTTAGAGTTGGTAGTAGTGATAACTTAGGTGACTGGCTCGGATTCCTGTCTACCATTCGTCACGGATGATCGGTAGCGAGATGGTCAGCGTCTGCTTGGTTTGGTCCCACTTGGCCTGGCCGTCCTGGTAGCGCACAGGATACGGCAGGTACAGTGACAGCTTGAGCGTTGAGGACTGGAGGAGCAGCTTTTGCTTCTTAACGTCAAGCTCGATGTCATCGAGGCGGTGGCTCGGGCAGTCAATGCGGATCACCATGGCCTCGCAGTGGGCAGAGGACGGATCCTTGTCGCTGAGGCCGAGGAACACGTCCTCCGTCATGACTGATTGTTTGTATAGAACCTCAAAACTGGTCGACGGCGGAAACGACGTGACACAGTTAGTCAGAATTTCGACCGAGGCCACTCCTTAGAGTTGTGAGACTCACTTTGGGCGTGAGCGCGTCTCGTAGGAGTCGTCGTCTTCATCGTCGCTCGGTACTTCCTCCGGCAGCCAAATAGCCTTCGGATCCACAGGCTTGATCTGTCCGATCGGTCGGCCCACTTCAAATGTCACCACATGAGTATCCATGTGAAGCGACCTATGATACTAAATGTCTGTACCTTCGATCGCCTCGCCCCCAGCCATAGTCGCCGGTGTCACGGTTGGAACGTGACGCTAGATCATCGTGACGGGTCAACCTCGTCCTTCAAAAATGATCATCTTGATTCATAACACGCACCTGCACCTCGTAGTCGTCGGGCTCCTCTTCTAGCTTCGTGAGAAGGCTGTTGAGAGCCAGGATGTCCATCGTGCCGTCCATTGTCGTGTTGCTACGTCGGATTTTCTCAAATCTGACTGTGGGCATCCACGACCTTTCAAGATCCACATCACCTCGTTATAGTGACATGTCACTGTTGGACGCGAAAGGTCACGATCCCAACAGCCCCACGATCTCCGACGTGTCTTAGCCTCGGGAGGTGACTGAGCCTGAAGCTTCGCCGGAGATGGCGTCTGCTATACGAGCGATTGTAGAGACGCTGCTGGCGACGCAGTGCGAAGACGATGAGCGCAAAGAGCTCTTGAAGTTGAAGTCGGAGCTCCAGCAGAATGCAGATTCCAGGCATTATTGGCTGTTGTGGATCGAACAACAAGGACCACCCGAGCTGCTGGATGGTTTCCTGTTGTACGCGTTTGTGCGAGCATTTACACCGGCGGAGGTCTCGATGGAGACTGTGCTGAAGAGAGACGCGTCTACGATTGCGGGGTCGATTGAGGCGCTGTCACGGCCAGTGTCCAGTGCCCAGGACTCTATCGTCCCACTGCTGGATGAAGCGACTTGGTCCACACAGACGCTGCGTACGATTGCAAAACTCATCCAACAGATCGAAGACCCTCGCGTCCGCCAGAAAGTTCTTCAGTTTTGCTTCTCTGCGATCGCTCGGCAGAGTCACGATGCCACCAGCGAGTGGGTCATTGCTGCTACGCCTGTTTTGTTGCTTGGGGTGACCGACATGTGGTCGGCTGTGCGTAAGCAATCGGCTCATGCAGCGAGCAAGATCGTCTTCCAGTTTCAATCACTTGATTTGATTGATTCTTTCATCGGTTCGCTGCTCAAGATCGTGAACTCCGACTCGTGGAAAGCTCAAGAAGGCGCACTGCTCACAGTGAGGGCCTTGCTATCAGAGATCCGAGTCGACCGAACAGCCCAGAGCAACACAGCTACTGGAGCTACCAATCAAGCAGCGACTACAGCAGTTGAGATGGTCAAGGGCACGACAGTCTTACCATCCAGCATGACCTTTTATCTCGGCAAAAAGCACCAGGGGCTGCCCCACTTGCCCAGAAGCCTCGCGTTCAAGCTCAAGCCGGCGCTGTACATGACGCTCAAGCACGCACAGGTCAGTGTGAGGGAGGCTGCAGCTGAATGCCTCGTGCGTTACATGGGGATTTGTGACGAGTCCACGCGTGTGCTCATGTTCCAAGAAGTCATGAGTAAACTGAATCGGTTGGCACCTGCTACGGGGCAAGCCACTGCATTCCAGAACCAAGCAAGTATCGAGTTACTGGATGCTGCAGAGGCTGAGGGGCTGCTCGATGTGTTAGGGAAGCTGGTGCCTCATCTACCTGTGCCGTTCCTGGTCAAACACTGGAAGCTCGTCTTCCCAACGATCGAGCGTTACGTTATACACATCGCGTCCAGCGTGCGGCTTCGTAGCAGTGCTGTTGTTCTGGCTTTAGCTGAGCTGGCCGAGCGAGATTCCTCGTCATCCCCAGCGTCGTTAGATCTACTGCATCAAATGCTGATAGCGCTGGCAGACCACAGAGGGGACGTCGGTGTGTGCTGGCAACGCCTTGAAGGGCGACTGCTGAGTGTGGATCTTCTCGTCGGTCTCCTCGGAAAAGACCACTTGTGGCAGCGTGGCACGGGATCTAGTCTTCTTCATTTCCCAGCGACGCCTCGCAAGTCGCGTGCGGATTCGTGGCTTCCTGATGGAGCAACTAACGCGACCTGGTCTATCGACGAAGAGGAAGCGGCTCGATTGCAAAAGAAGGGCGCGGAGGCTCCTACCTTGTCTATTATCGACAGGCTGAACACCTATGTGGTCAGTAAGAAACTCTCGAGTGAGGATATGTGGGAGCGCGTGCTCCGTGGGTGGCTCAGCCAGACGCAAGCGGCCTTCAACTCGCGCCAGTTTGAACTGCGGCGAATCGCCCGACAGGCATTACCTGGTCTCGTGCGACTGTCGCTGTGGTGTAACCAAGTGCCGCTCTTGAAACCTTGCGCTTCTCTCAACGCCAATTCGGAGCCAAAGGCTGGTAATCCATGCCACGTAGATGGTTGGTCTTGGACTTGCCTGCGTCACCTCCTGCTCCACACAGAGCTCATTCGAGGAACGAGCAGCGCATCAAGTATGGTGGTGAGTACGAGAGTGTTCACTGCGACTGTACTCGACTCGTATCAACGATCGACTGTTGTTGAGGACCCTGAAGCTGTCGTTGCGCGAGTGGAGGCTGTCGTTATGGCTGCACTGAGCTTCGGACAAGCCACGCCGAGCCTTCCGTCGCTGGAAACGCAACTCCACAGTGCACTTCTTGACGTCCACGCCAGCCTACAGAGCGATTTTCACCACCCAAGCGTCCTCACCTGTAGTCCGGCGTCTAGCGATGCGTCACTCGATCGCCAGTTGAGTATCACACTCGTTCCACTCCTACCAGCGATCGCGAAGAGCGCAACAGCGAAAGTCTGGAGTATGATGGAACGCATTGCGTTGAGCTGGCTTGCAACGGACGACATGTTCAGGTGGATCACCATCGACAAGAACACCGCCCACGCGTTGCTCTTGCTCATTCTGGACGAGCTACTGGCCCACCCTCATGCAGAAGCATTGCCCCAAGACGACGCGTCCTTCATCGTCCGTACCCTCGAGTCTGCTATCGTGGTCGAACAGCTTAAAGACTCGGCTGTACGCTGTCTAACGCGTATTTATGCTTCGCTGTGGCGATGCGTGGAGTCACAGCCGTCCAATAGGACCCAGGTCAAGATCATCAAGAAACTTGCGCAGTTGGACACGAAGCGGCGGTCATCAACTTCCAAAGATGTCACTCTCCAGCCAGCAAAGAGCGACTGGGATGACTGGGACGGTGAGGGGGACGAAGGAGAGGCGGAGACTGTATCAGAGAAGCTCCAGGAGCTGCGGCCACTGTCATCTACTGATGATACCTCCACCAGATCGGCGGTTGCCTCGGAGCTCGTGTGTATGCTACAGCCTGTGCAACTGGACATTTTGAGGACTTCCCTCGACAACCTGATCCAAAGTGAAGATAGGGGCCTTGCATCCTGTCGGGAGGCGTTGCAACGCCTCTCATCGTCGCTCATCGATCTCTAGAATGCTTTGGCAAATGAGGTGTTGTACTTTCTCAATGAAGTGAACTTAAGGTGCGTACTTAGTGAAGAGCTCAGGTGTCAGATCGATCAATAATGGCGACGACACCAACGCCGAGAAGCCGCGTGAAGGAGCTGCGCTTCACACTGGGCAGCACCAGCCACCGAATCTCTACAGGAAGCAGGCGCAAGCGTCCGCGTCATGATTGTGGAGGTGGTGATCGTGATCAAACTACGCCAGCGTCCGTGGCTGTGCGGCTAGTGGAGATGATCGACGAGCTCGAGCAAGCCGAGAATGAAGCCGACCTCCACTTCGGGCTCTTTGTCTGGCCTAGTGCGCTCGTACTGGCTCGCTACGTCGCCTTCTACCACCAAGATCTCTTCACTAATCGAGTGGTCTTGGAACTGGGCTGTGGCATCGCACTGCCAGGCATCCTGGCGGCATTGTGTGGTGGTCCCAAGAAGGTTTATTGTAATGCAGGCAGCATTGAGCGCTGTGCGAGGCCGTCAGACTCACACAACGCACTGCACATTATCATGTAGGTGATCTTGAGTGACCGAGCCGACTCGCAGACCATCCAACGGAACGTACAAGCCAACATTGAGCTGAACGGCATCGCCCACACGACGCATTATCTGCCTCTGAACTGGGGCGGTTTGGATCTTCTCGACCACATTGAAACTCTCGGCCACATCGACGTGATTCTCGCCGCAGACTGCTTCTATCAGTCGGAAGGTACAGTCTTCATACAGCTAGTGATGGTGTTTGTCCTCGGGCCCACACTCACGGTGAGATGTGTAGACTTCGAGAAGGTGCTGGCCACCGTCGCGTTGGTCTTCCGCCTCAATCCAACGTGCACGTTCATCACCGCCTACCAATTGCGAAGGTAAGCATCGGCCTATACACTACATAGATTGTTAGTTAGGTTTCTAGGCTGCTAACGTGTGGCTCTACCAGCATCAACCGCTCGATCGCGCCCCTCCTGGAACGGTACAACATGAAAGCCACCGTCCTCCAGAAGCGCTCTTTCATCGCTGAAGACGCCATGGAGCCGAGCTTCGATAGCGTCTACGTCTACGAGATCACTCCTAATGATACATATAGTGGATGACTCAGCTTCGCCTTTCATAATGCGTCTCTCATGTCGTGTCCTGGTGTGACTCGTTACGCCAGGCCGCCATGGGCTGGAGGTTGTAAAGTGGAGTTTCTATCGCTGCCCAAGGTCTAGGAAGCATCCAGTGGATCTCACGGAGTCTGTCCCTTCAGCCTTTTACGTGTCCGTGGGCGCATTTGCTGTCCCATCGAGTGTCTTGAGTGTCAATGCCACGGCCACGGAAGCCACGAACCGACGGCACGTCGCCGCGCATTTCTCGATGACCAGCCTACGACGGCGGCAGCAGCGAGCACCAGCGCGTCGAGCAGACAACCTTCTTGATCATCTGATGAATTTTATCGTCATCGCCATCCTCTACACTACGCAATATGCACTCAAACCTACGACTCATTTCACCATTTGCCTCGATTTTCACCACATGTTGCGTCATGCTCCGCCGCACATATCCGTTTTCAAAACCTTATTTTCAAGGTTTATCCTTCCACCAATGTTCGAGAAAGTCCGAACGAGTAAAATATACAAACTTGATTGGCTATATATCCTCAATTATCCACCAATCAGTGAGCTCAGATCTCGTGGCTCGGCCTCTTCAAGTGCTTCCATGGTTGGTGAGACAAAGAGCTCCTCACCTCATCTCGAATCTTGCCACCAAGCCTACCGTGCGAATATGTTCCGTCGCGCCGTCGCTCGCGTCTCTTCCTCTGCGCTCCGCGCGCGCCAGGCCGCGCCAGCGTCCTCGCTGCTTGCCAGTCGCACGCCTGTGGCCGCGCCTGTGTTCACGCGCGGCGTGATGCAGACCCGCGAGAAGAGCTCGCTCGTGTCCATCTTGAAGCGTGAGGTGGAGGAGGAGAAGGGCAACTGCTTCGAGGGCGACGAGCTCGAGGAGCTCCACGCCAAGATCAACAAGGTGTTCGCGCTCGAGGAGGTCGACGGCAACATGGAGGTCGTGCTCAAGGGCGACATCAAGGGCGACCACGTGCGCATCAAGTTCGACACCCAGGACGTGATCGAGCTCGAGCCGGACTACGAGGATGACGAGGACGAGGAGGATGACGAAGAGGTCGCTGAGGACGAGGAGGACGAGGATGAGGAGGGCGAGGACGAGCTCCCGGGCATCCGCTTCCTGGCCGAGATCACGCGAGACAACCAGGGTCTGCAGTTCGAGTGTGTGGCCAGCAGCAACGTGACCATTGAGCGCGTACGCTACCTGGGCGACTTCACCAAGGACGCCAAGGATGAGAACCTGTACTTCGGCCCGAACTTCGTGGACCTGGAACTTGACCTGCAGGAGCAGTTCTACAAGTACCTGAGCGAGCGCCACATCGACGACGAGCTGGCGGCGTTCATCACGCAGTACGCCGACCTAAAGGAGCAGCGCGAGTACCTCGCCTTCCTTGAGAACGCGGTCAAGTTTGTCCAGAAGTAGACGCGCTCCCATTAAGTCCGCCTCCTTTCTAGAAACACAGCTGCTGAGGAATCCTCGGTCGCGTCGGCTTTTGTATCAAAATGAAACAAACAAACAATCGCACACACCCACACGTTCAAAACCTCATACTCGTTGTGATTTCCATGCATTGCGACTGCCAGCTGATACCAGCGCCTCGTGGAGATGCAGTGTCTATCCCTGCATCCCTGCCATCGCGTTCTGGATCAGCTGCGAGACCTTCGGGTTGGACATGTGACGCATGGCCGCCGACGGACCTTCCTGGTCCACGTCGCGGAAGAAGTCCTGCAGGTCTGGGTCGCTACGCGCCGCCATGAGCTCTGGGTTGTTGCGGAAGGCATTGGCCATGCCGGCCATGTCAGGCATGCCACCACCAGGAGCACCGCCGCCGCCACCGCCGAGGTTGCCCATCATACCGGCAAGCGCGTCAGGGTTCTGCATCATGTTCTGGGCCCTGTGAAGTGACAATCAAACCTTGTCAGCCACTGCATCATTCCCTATGATCCTCAGTCAATGTCACAGTGCGTACATCTGCATCATTGCTGGGTTCTGCATCATGCTCGCCGCCATTTGCTGCATGGCGGGGTTGCTCAGGAGATCGGCGAGGCCGCCGCCGCCGCCACCACCTCCACCGAACATGCTGGCCAGGCTGCTCAGGTCTGGCATGCCGCCAGCGCCGGCACCGGCGCTAGGAGCACTCGCACCACCGCTACGCACAGTAGGAGCCGAACTCTGGCGCTGCTTACGCTCTGCATCCGCAAGGCCGTCGCGGCACGCGGCGTTGGACGAATCGACTTCGAGACCGCGACGGAACGAGTCGATAGCGCCTTCGTAGTCCTTCAAGTGGACCTGAGCATTGCCCATGCGCGAGTACGCCTTGACGTACGACGGCTTGAGCGCGATGGCCTTTTCGCAGTTGTCGATCACATCCGTGTAGCGGCCCAAATACATGTAGGCCGCCGCGAGGTTGGCGTAGTAAATGTGCGAGTTCGGACCGTCCGACGAGTTGAGCAGCGCATCGCAGTACAGCTTGGCCGCCGTGTCATAGTCGCCGCTGTTCAACGCCGAGTTGCCCTTGGTCTTGGCCTCCTCTGCAAGCTTCTCCTTCTCTTCCTTCGTGAGCTGAGGCTACAGATTCGCACCCACCACAACCGCATTAGCCACAGCCCTTCACCTCCCTTCACAATATCAATAGCCAGACGTACTGCCACTGGCTTGGCATCGGCCACGCGCTCCTTGTACTTGGCGAGAGCCTTCTTCATGCGCGAGTTGTACTCGTCCGAACCCAGCGGAGCGCCGTTGAAGAAGCCCTTGTCCTCCAGCTTCGCCACCCACTTCTTCCAGAGCGCAGGGTCTGTACCACCACGACACCACGGAATTATGCTTAGTGCCATTGGCTTCGTCGTAGATATCATTGATGCGTGCGAATGGCTCACTCTTCGTGATTGCGGCGTCGTTCTCGTAGCTGTCGTCGGCGCCCTTGGTAGCCAAGCCAAGCGCTGCCATACCAGCGGCGAAGATCTCAGGGAACGTCGCCAAGCCCACGACTTCGTACGCGCTCTTCTGGCTCGCATCCTGCAGCTTCAAGCCAAACGCCTCGCTAGATCCACAACAAGAGCGTCAATTCTTCCGTTGCTTTTGCAGCTTGTAGGCGTCGGATTTGCATGAAACTCACGTGAGGCACTGCACACCGACCTCAATGTTCTCGGTGTCCACATTCGCATCACTCTTGGCGCTGTCGATCCACGCGAGCGCGTTAAAAAGCGCCGTCTTGGCTGCTTCGTCCAGGGCCATGATGCTTTCTCGTCTTGGGTTCCCTTGTGGTGACACGGAAACACGAGAATGTTCGAGGTCCACAGCCCCCTCTGCGATGTCTTTTCATCCAATCATGAGGCACTGAAAGTTCAATATGTCCAACTACTGGCTGAAATTGCTAGATATTTCAAACTTTCAACCAATGAAGAGGAGGTACACGAAACGACGCCTGAGGTCACGATGAAAATGCAGCAAGGCAACACCCCAGCCAACGAGAATGACGACGATGTGGAGGAGACGGAGACACTGAGCGCAACCGCACTGAGAGAGAGGAAGAAAGAGATCAATGCGCGTCTGCGGGTCGTTGTCAACTCGCTGCGAGATGCCGGCGCGGTCACAGACGGCTACGACAAGGCGTTCTTCCTTGAGCCGTCGCCGCCCGATTTTCCACCGAACGCAGTGCATGAACGCTTCTTCCGCTGCCACAGAGAGCCTCTGAGCGACGCTGTGTGGGAGAAACTGAGCGAACAGCGCTTTGCATTCGATCCGCCGGACAAATTCCGAGTCGAATGGCGTGTGAACGACCTCGGGCGGGAGAAGTGCCAAGAGATCTGGGAGCTTTTTGACCGAGACGGCGACGGTGTGTGGAACTACGACGAGTTCATCGAGTACCGCACGGCACTGGAGGTAAGGCTCGGAGAGAGGCCGGAAATGCACGTCATTGGAGCGAACAAAGAGATCTGGCGCATGTATACGACGGACGTGTTGGAGACCGACCCCTCCCACGCGCTGACGTTTGAAGGGTTCTTGCGGTATCGAGAGACAATTGAAGAGCAGTATCCGCTGCTCCACGAGCTCTCGCCCCTGGGTATCGGTGTTGAAGCACGTGCGGCTGTAAGGATGCGGCGTATCGTGGAGCTTTTGGACGAATACCTTAATCCGGAAATGATCATCCTGCTCAAGCACGTCCAGTTCCTCATGGCTGAGTGTGGCATCGTCACGACATACCAGGATGTGTGGCAAGCCATCCAGAGGCAACGGCTCTTTCATCGCTGTCACCGCTTCTTGCTTGGACAGAATCGAGCGCTGAGGCTGTTCGGGTACAAGCAGAAGAGCTCTTTCCAGCTGACGAATGCCGCGCTCGTAGAAGACCCACGCGTGTGTCGGTCGGCTCTGTTTGCCTTGTTGCTATCCGCGTGGAGCCCAATCCAGCCCACGGTAAGTTCATGATATAATAGCTCTTGTTCCGTCCGTGCTCAGAGCTCATAGTGGTGGCTACTATAGCAATGGCGAGGCTACTTCCTCAAGTCTCGCTTGGTAACGTACGGTCTCCTCCGTCGCCTGAAACAACGGGTATCGACTTTCTTTGACTGGATGAGGAAAGCTTCTCGATCGGATCTACTCCGTGCTACGTGCCTACAGTCGACGCTAGAGCGAGAACTCGGCGATTATGTGTTCAAGGTGGAAGTCGGGCCGACGTTTTCAACACACTCGACGGTCAACATGACGTACTACAGCGACGCCGACTGTGAGAATTCCCAGGCGTCCCCCATTTTACCTTTCAAATGGCCTGGCTTCTGACTTTTTGGTTATGTGCAAAGCGGCGGCGACGCTCCATGAGCTCAAGTATCTTGAGAGAGGAGCCGAGTGCTTCTTGTACGTGGATTTACTCTGTCGGAATGGCACCAGGGGTATGTAATAGAGGTTGACCACGGAACTCCTGACGAAAGCTCTGATTACCCTGTCCAATGTTGTAGAGGCGGATGCGCAGTGGCTCTGTCAACGACTCACGTGGTTTGTCGAGCTCTACTTCAAAGAGCACTTGGAGCTCTTGCCGTATTTCTTCAAGTGGTTCATCACGATCCCAACAAAGATACAGCTTCGAACGACCGGAGGAGGCACAGCGGGGTTTGGTTCTGCGTCCAATGCGCCGGTGATTCGGATTGTGATTCTCTTCACGGGTGAAATGGATCTCTACGCTGTCCTCCAGAGTCTGAATCTGCCACCGTCGATGCAGTTCGATCATTTCTTGCAGCGGCTGTCGATGCGCTGGATGTTCAGCCACTCAATTGAAGAGATGGTGACGAACAAACGTCTCCTCGCTGGAACTCAGTGGAGCAGCCGAGGTCAGTTGGATGCTCGATTCAATCGGCAGGCGTGGGGCCAGATTTTCCGTCAATGTCTGAAGAAAATGGAAGAGGAAGTCACTTTGCAACGCGAGGAACAAGAGTACATGCACCACCAACGCCAGCAGCAAGAAGGAGCACTGCACCCACAGCAGCCACCAAGCAAGGCGGGCACCAATCAAGATATCCCAGAAGCTCCGAAAGAAGAGCACGAGTCTTTGCCGTGGAGGCAGTGGCTTGAGCGTCTCGCGATCATCGTGGATTCATCACGGGAGCTGAGTGTGACGTGGTCGTTTCAAGACCTGAGGAATCTCTTGGAAGACAATGCGTGGGCTAGGACGGTGCTTTCGTCAGCGAATTTTCAGCGCCTTCATCACTTGATCACTAGCGCGGGGGCGTTTGCAAGTACGTGGAAGAGCCTCGGCGATTCGTTTCGCTCCGAGTTTGCGGGGTCTCGTTTCGTGGAGACTGCTATCGCCACCAATGCAGCAGCAGCCAGTGCAGCAGCCACAGTGGGGCGAAGCCCATTCTCCCGTGCCTCATCCAGGTCTGAGGACCCACTTGGTTCCAATCTTCCACTCACAGGGTCCACAGGATGTGGGCACTCCATCGCCTCATCGTTTCCGTTTGCATCTCCGGTGTCGACGCCGGCGTATCCGGGCATGGAGACGACACATGGAAGTCTGCTCTCTGCAGCGCCCTTGTTGGAAGACGCAGACGGGCTGAAAAACTACGATCGCGAGGATCCACTTGAACACGATCTATTGGAGCTGTACGAAGCGAGTGTGAAGACGCTCCAGTCCGTTCAGACGCTGCGAGCCGAGGCCGGGACGAGTGGACTCTCCGTCGCCTTCGAAGGATGGAACATCTTCAGCATCTTGCCTCGAGTCGTGCCCATGTCTGCGGCACGGACGGCATCCATTATTCGGACCAAGAGCACGGCATCGAACAGTACACCATTGGGTGCAGCACTAGCTAATGCATCAGCCGGCGCCCTCAAGTCGGGCACGATAACACCAACGATGAGTCGCAGTCGAAGGCCAAGCATTGCTCCACTGTAAATTCCGTAGAGTTCCGATGCACAACATAGATTGGCATTGCATTTGGCTACGGTGACGAGATCGGGCGACCGGTGCTGCCAGAACATCCGCGCAATCAAAACGGTGTTGGTCCAGTGGGCTCGAAGCTGCATGAGGCGTGATTGTTTCGTCATCTCTCGTCGCAACTCACACTCTGAGCTCTCGGCTCCTTCTGATACCCGTACGTGTACGTGCACAGCAAACCGCCATTGTGCACACACACACGCTGGCTAGTACTACGTAGTAATCGCATGCATGTTCCCTACGCTATGTCTACTGCAATCGATTGGTGTCGTGGATGGTCAGTGTAACTATGACATAAGTTGTATGAGATCATAGGAAGACGTGCGCGCCAAAACGGCCCACAACGATCTGTTCACGATACATGGATAAAATATCTTCATCCCATCCACACGCAATGCTACTCTACAGTCCGCATACAAAGCTTCACACTCCGCATCCTTCCGCAGACGCCGCTACTTTCTCAACTGACCTCTTCACCCAGATGCGTCATTTCCATTTGCAATTGACCTCTTCGCCACCACCCATTCTGAGAGGTCATCGTCGTGATGTAGTCCACGTAAAATACACTCGAGTGGTGAATTTAACTCGAGTATAAAACACCAAGTAGGTCCACTATCACAGGTCCGTGGGTTCTGCACCCAAAACGCAGCGGGTCATGTTGACAGACCCATGAAACCCGTTTCCCGTCATCTGCACCGCCCCCAAGTCACGTACTTCGAAGTAGAAGACTGCCCTTAGAGCAACTACTAACGGATTTCCCCGAATAGAGTCAGTTCCCGAATACAGTCCGCTGTCAGATAAAATCCAGAACCTCGCTATAGTGACATTGCGTGATGCACATCAATCAACACCATCCGTCCATTCATTCCATTCATCAATCTCGCCTCGCATCAACCGGCGAGGATGGAGCGGCGCAACTCCATCCCGATGTGGCGCAAGCAAGAAATCATCGATTGGATTGAGAACCATGGCGGCGGCATTCCCAGTCGTGCTATTGGCCATTTCCGTCAACATGGTCTTGCTGTGGATGGCGCTGCGGTCCGCAAGTGGTGGCGCGAACGAGAGAAGATCATGGCAGCGGACCCGCATCGTCGCCGTGTATCCGGAGGCGGCCGGAAGCCAGTATCAAGCACCATGAAAGACCTGCTCTTCGACGAGCTGATGGACAAGCGCCTACGCAATGAGAAAGTCACGCGCACGTGGATTTCGGATATGGGGGCGGCCATCTATGTGTCACTGGGCGCCAACGACACGCCCCAAGAGCCATTTGCGGCCTCCAACCACTGGGTGGACAATTTCATGAAGCGGGACGGGCTCTCGCTGCGCCGACGCACCAATCTCACCATCCTCACTGACGAGGTCCTGGTCGATCGTGCCGGCTCCTACATGAAATTCCTCCAAGAGCACAAGACCCGCATGGATCTGTCTCAGACAGTCCTCATGGACGAGACTGCGGTGTACTTCGAGGACGCCAGAACTCAGACGATTGACGTGGTCGGTGCTCGCCACGTGGTGATGCGTTCGACGGGCTTTGC
>JAADVL010000434.1:0-26774 GCA_023334995.1 Pythium sukuiense
CAAGAAGCACCTGCCGTGGCTCAAGCTCTTCGACAAGTATGCCGAAGAGCACGTGACGATCGGCGATCTGCTGTCCATGAACTCCGGCTTCGCTCGGCAGCCAGACCACACCATGTTCTCAGGTCAGTTCAAGACGGAGCGTGAGTTTGTCGAGGCACTGGAGCTCAGCGAGCCAGAGTTCTCGCTGCGTGAGGTCCCTCAGTACTCGAATGCCAACTACGAGATCCTCGGCCAGTTGATCGAGGAAGTCTCTGGCAAGACCTGGTACGAGTTCCTGCGTGAGCGATTGTGGGAGCCGTTGGGCATGAACCACACGTTCGCTTCTGCGCGTCTTACACCAGCTGAGCTCCAGGAATCGTTGCTGACCGAGGGACACTTTGTGCGTGACGAGCACCTGCTTGGTCCGTACTCGCTCACCTCGTCCTTGGAGGCCGAGCTCTTGGCTGGAGATGCCACCGGGCTTGTCGCGGCTGGCTCGATCGTGTCAAGCGCGGCGGACATGGCGACGTTCACGCGATTCCTGCTGAACAAAGGTTCGAGTGGTAACACCAAGCTGTTCAAGTCGCCATCGACGATCGCCACCATGCTGACTGGCAAGAACATTGCCACCGGAGACCTCATCGGAGCGGCGCCGTTCTTCGACATGAAGGTCACGCCTGATGGCAGCACGATGGCTGCTGGCTACGGCTTCGACTGCATCGGTGATCTCATGTGGGGCCACGCGTTCGCCTTGAAGGGCGGTGCGACAGCGACCCAGGTAGCCGACATGAGCCTCGCACCTCGCAACGGCTTGGGCGTCGTGGTGTTGGCTAACTCACAAGGCGCTTTGGTCAAGCTGAGCCAACTGCGCTCGCATGTGATGGGTATCTTCCTCGACGTACCGAAGGACATCCTCGACTTCGAGCTGAAGAAGAAGCGCGAGAAGTTTGCGTCGATTCCACGTCCACCATCCGACCTGATCCCAAGCTGCGGTCTCTTGTGCTGGAAGGACCCACCGCACGTCGCGCTCTCGCAGGTAGAAAGTGACGCACTCGTGGGCACGTACACTGCGTCGAGCTCGCCCAAATTCTTTTCCAAGCTTTTGGTGACTCGCTCGTCCGTGGAGAACGAGTTCGTGTTTGAACTCAACGCGATCAAGGCGTCCTTCTTCTGCGTGGGAAGTGAGAAGTCGACGTGGTACTTCAAGGCTTCCGAGCCGGTATCATTTGGATTTGCCGTCGTGAAGGCGAAGCGCGATGAGAACGACGGCTCGTTCTGCGTTGACCTCGAGGATCTCACGTTTCAGAAGAAGTAACTCGATGCATGGCACTTCGCGATGAAGAGGTGGGAAAACCCGGCCGAGTTTCACTCATTCAATTGACTTTTTGTCGACCCATTCAGCCTTGCTGCGTGCTGCTGCTGTTGCATCTTGAGCTGCTCTTCTTGCGCTCGCCTTTGACACTGGAACTGCTCGCGCTGTCGAGTAATCTGCCGGCCCTACAAAGAGATGATGTTCTTCAACGAGATGATTTCAAACGCTATCTTTTGTCCTGATCTTCTCCATCAGCGTGTCGAGCATCGCCCTCTTCGGTCGCTCGTCCGTCGTCGCTGTCCTGGGACTCGCTATCCACCACCTCGGTCTCACTATCAGTAAAACGTGAGACATCGAATCCTTCGTGCTTTGACTGGAGAATTGGGCATGCTCCATGGAGTCACTTCAAGGACGCGCTGGGCATCTCGCTGGATTGCATCGTGGCCCTCCACTACTCATACGTCTAACACGATGGAATCGAGTTGACTGTGTGTGCCAACGGTCTCACTTCCCAGTTCATAGCGAGTTATTCTCGAAACCCCTGGCTTCGCTTTTGATAGCTCAAAGCCAAACGTCAAAGATGCAGGTCAGCGTGCGAATGCCACTCTCTGCGACCTCATTGCGACCAACCAGTGCAAGTCGAAGGCGACCAAAGAGTGGAGGGATATCTCAGCGTGTGGTCGCGAAGTCCACTCTGCCAAGCAACGGCGATGCCCAGTATGCACCGCCCGAGGAACGGCTTGCAGACGCGCGCAACGAATGTGTTTGGTTGGATCGAGAGCTCAAGGTGATCGAGAACTCTGGCCACGCGAAGATTGGCGCGTTTGCAAAGCCTCTGGGAGACCAACAGCGATGTCGGATCATGGCAGCTGCCGCCAAACAGGACGCAGAGCTCCACTTGCCCGAGGATCCGACTGCCGACCACACGTTCATTGAAGATGACGACGTCACTAGCGATCCGTTCTTTCAGCGCTTCTTTGACGAGGCGGGACGCTCGATGTATGAACAGCTACTGCGAGCACGGATGCGGGTTCTCACGCTTTCGAAGATGGTGTACTCAAAAGCAAGTGTCCAGTACGTACGCGCAGAGGCGGAACTAGCAGAGGCCTATGCCCGCATGAGTCTGTGGAAGCAAGCCCACACGCACGTGATGGTTGCGTACGACACACTCAAGACACTGGATGCAGCTCGAGCAGCACAGGATCTTCTATGCCGACAGGCCAAGGAAAGCGAACCGGAGAGCAACCACGACTCATCCGCAGACCTATTCGGCCGAGCGATGGAGTTCTTCTATGGAAAGCAACGCGATCCGGGAACGTTAGGAGAGATCGTGAAGACGGAGCTCGTTGAGAAGGCTCAGGAGTGGCTGGAAACCCCACAAGCTACTGCAAGCGTCTCACTGTCCGCAGTCTTCCAGCCATCAAATCTGAGCCAGCTCTTTGGAGCTGCTCCATACCTGCACTGGCAGCAGCTACTACTCCGAATGGAACGCGAGAGCCCTCTCTTTCAAGACGTTGTGCGCGAGAACGAGTCGCGTCTGCCTGAAACGCTGGCATTCACACTGCGCCAGGCTTTCTTGCAGCTCGATCCATCGCGTTTTGGCGTTGTTCCACTTCGAGGGCTCATCCAGAGTCTCAGCCGCCTCGTCTCGAACGATTTACTGTTGCCATCAGTAGGAGAATCGTTATCGCGACACGATGAGATCGTCAAGTACCCATCGATCACGTGGAGTGAGCTGGTTCATCACACTCGCTTGTGCTTCACGAGCAACGGTCTCAGCCCAGCCAATGATCCAGCCCGTGATCTCAAGCCTCGGCTCAAGTTCTTCTTCGGTCGTTTCTTCCTGCGCAAGGGCCAACTCGAGGACGCCATGCGTTACATGCAGATCGCGATTGCAGAAGAAGAGCAACTGAACGGCGTTGGCAGCAGCTCGCTGGTCCCTATGTATCTCCTGTTAGCAGAGACCCTCAGTGTACGTTTCAAGCAACTCGCAGTCGTCGCCCAGCAACACGCGTTGGATATCGCGGACAAGTGGCTCAAATCGACGGAGGGCACCCGACGCCTGCGTTCAAAGGCTCTTGAGCTTATTGACAGCTCCGCTCGACATCAGGGCAAGGTTCTTCCAAAGAAGGAGGCAGAGGCACAGGCGCGAGAAGAGCTGCTCAAGGAGTACGCAACCATGTCGTTTGTGCGGCCAGATGCAACTGCGATAGACGATGCGATTGAATACTGTACGAAAGCCTGGCGTTTGCAAGAAGAAACCCACGGCCCCCAACATGTCACCACTGCGAGTGTCCACGTAGCACTAGCGCAGATCCACGGTATAAAGAAAGACTGGGAGGAAGGCGTGCGCTCCTATGAGAAAGCGATCGAGATCTACGAGCTCACGTGCAATGGACCCGTACCGGCGTCGGCATGGCTCAAGCTGGAAATTGCAAAAGTCTACCACCACCAGACCCGCGATTCTGCAGCTGCGGCATGCATGTACATGGAGGTTGGGGGCTTTTTTCATTCGTTTGCGATGGAGTTTGCTAGCAGCGATTCCGCCCGACGAGAGAGTTGTAACCAAGCCATCGACTCGTGGCGCCAGTGGCTCGGATTGGTATCTTCATCGAGCATTTCAGCAACCATGGAAGAACAAAAGCAAGTGCTCACAAAGATCCACGACGCAACAGTCGACGGATACGGGGAGTTCGCCATCGAGTCCGCTGAAAGCAGCAAGGAACTGGCACAAATGTTGGTTAAAATGGGCCAACTGCGCCAAGCCGAGCGCCAGTTGAGAACAGCGTGGTACATTCTCGAAAGCCACTTCGGGCCCAACGATCGACGCTCCCGCAAGGCTCGCAAAGAGTTGATGGAGATCAGCAGTGAACTCAAGGGTGCTGCTCTGGATGATGAGGACGAAGGCCACGAGTGGCTGACGTTGTAGAGGATCCAGCTGGACAAAGGGAGAGGATTGACTCGATCAACCCAGGTTCATGGGTGGACCACAGCCACGAGATTCGCAGGATAGAGTGCTCTCCACCGCGTGAAACTTCGTGTCGACGGACCACGAATCCATGGCTTCTAAGGTTGTCCGTGGACGGAGTGGCCCAAAAGTATAGAAGGTCATGCGCTTGAAGATGGCCGAGTCGCTTTTGGGTCAAGGACCGTCACTCACTCGAAATTAGCCCTTTTGCACCCACATTGAACTAGTTCTGAACCCATTTAGCTAATTAGCTTTATGTGAGTGATGGTCTCCATTGACCTTCCTGTCTCTGACTCCATAGCTCCTCCGCCGTCCGTCGCAGATCCAGGAGGGAGCTCATTCTTCAAATTCCTCTGTCTGGAGCATACCGCCTCCGCCTCTCTCTCTCTCTTCAAGCCTCTACTCCACCATGTTGAACCTCGCGTTCCTGCTCGACATCACCGGCTCCATGAGCTGTGAGCTGAACGGCGTCAAGAGCACAGTCTCGCGTCTCGTGGAGACAGTCTTCACCGACTACGCCAACGAGCTCATCGTCACGATCATCACGTTCACGGAAGATGACAAGGGCTGCTATGTCACGCGCGAGTCATTCGCTGACGGCCACGAGGCCGCTCAGTACGTCAACAAGATCACTCTGTGTGTGCCACCAGGCATGCCATCGGTCAATGCCAGTGGTGGCGACGGCCCAGAGAACCACAAGACCGCACTGGTTGAGCTGACTCGTCTCGATGGCGATGTGCCAACTGTCGCGTTCTTGATCACAGACGCAATTCCGCACATGCTGGACACTCGCTCCACCGAGTCGACACTGGAGACCAACTACCTGAGCCACGAGTACGGCATCACCAACTCGGACCTGTTCGGAATTCTCAACAAGCTGCACGAGCACTTCCAGGAGAACCTGATCCTCAACGTCCTCAAGTATTACACAACGAACGACCACGCGTTGTACGGCGCGGTCGCCAAGGGTTTCAACGGCGTGCTCATCACGCCACAGCAGCGCTCGCCACAGGCTCTCGCCGATGGACTCATGGCGATCCTGATGCAGATGTTCCGTGCCATCTCGGGAGACGTCGATGGAGCTGTTGGAAATGAAGCGGCACTCCAGGCGTTCAGCTTCTACGATCTGGAGAATGTCGAGGTGCCAGTGAGTGAGCAGTACCGCCAGGCGATCGTGGCGCCACACCTCGGCTCTACGGGCGAGCTGCTGTACAAGCTCGTGGAACGCACGACTGTGATCGCCGGTGGAAAGTTCAAGAAGCGCGCGATCACGGCACACTTGGTCAGCGAACAGGTGGAGCTCATGCTAGTCATGGCAAAGGGTCTTCTGCGTGGCATCAGTAAGGAAGAGGCCGTAGAACGTGCGACGCTCTTGCTCGGGAAGATCAAAGCGATCATGGGCGAGGAGCACGCTAGTCAGTTCAAGCTCAAGGTCGAAGAACTGGATGCGGTTCTCTCTAACGAGGCGTTCGCTGCTGCAGAAGGTCACGAGAATATCGAGGCGGCCGTGAGTGCGATCACACTCATGAGCATTGAAGAGACGGCCCGTGAGCTCAAGCTGGAGGGCGAGGTCGACGAGGATGAGCCAGAGCCACGCGATCCATACAACGCGCTGCTGGAAGTTGCTAGTCTCTTCCTCGGCCACCTCGCTGTCCTGGAACTGCCGAAGCGTCTCGGTGTCGTGGACTTCATGGACGCGTGGTCGGCGACGATCAAGAAGGTCTCCAACGACTTGGTCACTGCTGCCGACTTCCTTCAGATGATCGGCGACAAGGAGAGCGTCGCTGGCTTACGTCTCCGTGACCGCGAGTACAACTTTCTCCAGCTCGTCGCGGACCCCGACGACGCCGTGGGCAGTGAGCTGTTGCGTATCGCGTCGGGTACTCAGGTGCTGGACATCCTCACAGCTCTGCTCAGCGGTGCGCCTGCTGGTCTCTTCAGTCCGAACATGTTCCGTGGCACGATCTCTGCTTGTCTGATGACCATGCTGTCGATTCATGGATCGGAATTGAGCGAGTACCAGTGGCAGATCGCCCGCAAGATGGTCCACACGATGCGCTTGATCATGGGGATGATACCGACGACGCTTACGCTCGAGCCAGAGTCTGCTATGGGCAAGCTGCTCTTCCGTCTTGTGCGAATCACGAAGGGTAAGCGCGTGGCAGAAGTCGACGAGCAGGTGCTGCGAGGCTTCTTGGAGGAGATGGCTGCGGCGCGTGCCATGAAGTTCGCCAAGTACAATGAGAGTGGGTATATGACGCTCGTGGAAGAGATGGTTGCGTACGAGCACACGACAGCAGCAACCACGCTTGATCCGTTCGCGCCTCACGTGCTCCTGGACGTTGGAGACGAGCTCACGTTTGAAGGAGCTCATGCAGTTGATGTGGTGAAGAAGAGCGAGTTCTGCCAGGCATTCGAGCGATGCGCTGGCAATGTGCTACGTGCGGTGTTTCCAGATGAGAAGCCACCGAGCCTCACGCAGGTCTGGCCAGCGTACTCCCACGACCTGCCAAAGCTGTTGCTGCTCCAGAAGCGTACAGAGCGTTACACGCTAGAGGCAAGCGAGTCGGACAAGGACGGCGAGAAGGCGTGGGTCCGCAACGAAACCGTGATGGCCGCACCACTGGGTGGCGATGAAGCGTCCGGCTCGGCATTCCGCGTGAAGGCGATGGCTCTGCTGCGTCTCAAGTACGACGCGTTCTTGCGTGAGATCCGCAAGCAGCGTCAGGACCAGCGTGCCCAGGAACTCTGGCGTCACATCGTGGCGCTTATGCGATCGCCACTGGACGAGTTCATCACACGACTCAGCCCACTCGTGCAGACGAGCTCACGTCCTGAGCACAAGCTGCTGCTTAAGGCATTCACCCTGTATGGCGCCGAGCTCGACCATGGAGAGTTCGAGGCCAAGCTCACGGCAGTGATCACTGGTCGTGAGCTCGACAGCGGCCGCATCGTGTTCAACCGCGGCAACTTGCACCCATACCCAGACCGCTTCGTGCCGCTCTCGAGCGAGTTCCAGGCCAAGCTGCGCAACATGCAGCGCACAAACAAGTGGTCGACGGCCCACGTGTACCGCGAGAGTGGCCTCCCGAACCACAGTGGGCACAGCAACGCCAACCCATCGGCTTGGGCCGTGAACCGCGCGGGTGGCGCGCGTACCTTCTGGGACGAGGACGCGTAGAAAGTGGAGTCTCATGTCAATGTTCATGTTAATCAACCAAATTTGATGCTGTTTTTCATCATTCTTGCCCACCCGTAGAAAGTGCAACCATGTTTTGATTAGCTTAGTTGTGACCTGCTCCCCTCGGAGGCTAATCATGCCAGGCCATTTCCAGAATTTTCTGTCATTTGTATCTGATCCAGTTTTCTTAGCCAATCAAAATGTCTTGTTACTAATTTCCATCAGATCTGAGTCGTGACTCAGTCGAGCAGCTCTTTTTCATGAGCCGCAGCCCACGTCACACCTTTCGTTTTCTTATCACTGGAAGATAGCGACGAGCGAATATGGCGAGCACCACGAGCGTTGGCTGGGATACGACGCTAGCAGGCGGACAGTCCTCATGGTCGTCCCCGCTGCCTGACACTGGAAGCAGCAGCAGCACTGCCGATGTGAACAGCCTCATCGACAAGACGCGCACGGTCAAGGTGGACGCGAACGACTACTCACGTTTCAAGAGCATCGGCGACGAGGAAGAGGCCGAGGAGAACAAGGCCAAGGCTGGCAACAGCGCTGGCTCTGCTGCGATTAGTGAGACGTGCCGCAACTGCCACAAGCCAGGCGCCAAGCTCAAGTGCTCCGTGTGCAAGAAGGCGTCGTACTGCGCGCGCACGTGCCAGGCCAGCGACTGGACTTTCCACAAGCGTGTCTGCAAGAAACCGGAGCCGGAGAAGAAGCCAGAGCCTCCACGCAAGCGACCAGCGACTGAGAGCAGTGCGAGCAAGCCGGCAAGCAGCTCGAGTAGCTCGTCGTCGACGACGACTACGAAGACTGCGACGACGACCAAGACTTCCTCGTCCACGTCGACGGCGAAGAAGACGACCAGCAGCACAGAGGTGGTGACGGATGAGCCGGATCTACCAGCGACAGAGATGCGTGGCTACAAGAATGGTCTGCCGTACTTCCACCGTGAGCTGAACGAGGACGAACAGAAGCTGATTGGCGATATTGCGCCGAAGAAAGTGGAAGTCGGCCCAGAGGTCGTCAAGCCTGTGGTTCACGAAGGCTCGGCCTGGAACGCCGCCGGCACGTTTGAGGAGCGCACGTTCACCAAGTGGGCGGAGGTGAGTTCTTCGCGTAGATGTCCAGATGCTCCTCGTGTGGAAAGCTAACCCGATTGTTCTGCTGCGTTAAATAGCAAAAATGGAGCGAGTTGTTGAGCGGCAAGACCTACGCTGAGGGCGACTACGAGGTGACGCTGTCGGCGCCAGAGAAGGTCACGGGCGACGCCAGTATTTGTGTCGTGCGTGGCAAGAAGCGATACCTGTTTGACTTTACGTTCAAGCTTCCGTTCGAGGTGAAGGTGAACGGCGCCAAGTACAAAGGCAGCTACCAGATGAACGAGATCTCCAACGACGAGGACTACGAGGTAAGATCCAGTTGTGAGGCCATGGGAGCGTTGTGGGTAATATGCTGATTTGTGATGCTGCTGTGATTCTCCCCTAGATCTCGGTCAAGCTCTCCAAGAAGCCTACTGATGCGGCCCAGGCGTCGGCGTTGCAGAAGTTCGTGGCGACGCGAAGCAGTGGCTTGCAGAAGGAGGTGCTGCGTATTGTCGGCGAGTTCAACAGCGAGTTCCAACAACAGTAAGCTGACCAAAATGGACGTTGGATGACACTGGACGCCTGTCTTCGCTAGCTCGGTCTGCACAACTACAGTGTACTACGCCGTCTTACGCCTCGGCTTCCAAAACGCCTGGCGCGAGAGTGGGATTGATGGCACTCTCGGCCACCAGGCTCTTTCGAGCCGCAACCATGCCAAGATGGCAGCTGTGGTACATGTTGTGACCTTGGAGGAGACCATACACCGTGCCGCCAACCAGACTGTCGCCGGCACCCGTGCAGTTGGTGACTTCAATCTCTACGCCTGGGAGATGGACCATTGACACGGTGTGGTCACGGACGTGGTGGGCTCCCCATACATCCGCAGCGAAGTCACTGGCAGCGACTTCGACCTGAACCTTGTCGAGATCCACGTTGACTGACGCGACCAGCACGCCGTGCTTGCCCATGGTGATGATGATGTGCTTCTCAGTGGTCGTGTCGTGTTTGGCCATCTCGAGAAGCACCGCCAACGCGTCGTTCTTCAACTGGTTCATCTTGTCGTGCGGCAGAATCTTCGAGTTCTCTGACAACTTGAACCGCTCGTGCGAAGGGTGCTCCTCACCGTTCTTCTCATGGATCGCGTGGCTCATCGCCGCCAGTTCGTCGCCGTTCGGCGAGACGTACGTCAGGTATTGCGTGGCATCAGCCTCCACGACCCGCATCGACTTCTGGACGGAGGTTGGCTCGAACCAGACGCCGACTTGGGCTTCGGCACTGCGAGCCAAGAGATCCTTCAACGCGGATGCAGACAAGTTGCCATCAACAACAACCAACTTCGACTCCTTGATCGTCTTCAGCGGGATGGCCGATGTATCCTGATGATAGAAATCCAACAGAACAGTCAGTTCCTCCACTCGTTTCCACCACTTGCGGTGCTTTCAAAACGTACGATTTGGTCGAGAGCGCGCATGTCTGCGATCGCGACATCCAGGTCTCCCGCCGAGCACAGCACCGCAGAGTACACGGCCGTCGCTACATCATCAGATACGTGGATGCCGTTCGTGGCTAGTCCCAACGCCTTGAGGTTGTCCAACAGCACGGACCCAGCGGAGTCGTTTCCCACGGACGAAACGAGAAGCGGGTTCACACCCAGACGCTTGAGACACTCGGCGATGTTGCGGCCCACACCTACAAAATATAGTGTGAATGGCTGAGGCATAAGATGGAGAAAGAAGGCAGTCGTACCTCCACTCGTCTGGCGGATCGTGCCGATGTTCGACGTGGCGCGGATGATCGGCTCTGTCGACGCACTGATGATGTCGAGCACGAGACCGCCCACGACCAAGACATTGGCATTCTTGCTGTGCGGTGCTGACGACTGGTGAATTCAAGAACAGGAGAGTTGACGGAGCCACACGCGACGCAACGGCAGCAACCGATCGATGTTATCCAGTGGCAGGAGGGAATACATGACATGCAATAAAGAAATAGAATGAATGAACACGAGGCGGATATGGGCGCGTGATGCGAGTGCAATTGAAAAGAGCAAGACAGGATCATGGACTCACCTCGCGGTCCATGATCGAGTAGGTCATGCCAGACAGCTGCTGCTCACTCTCCAGCTCAAAGAGCGACCGAGCGATCTACGGTTCCACGCCAATCCCAGCTTGTTCAGAACAATCAACCCATAGAGAACAAAGACACGAAGGCGCACACGCACCTGGCTGCCAATCTTGGCGTTGTTCTTGACCAAGTCAATGTTCGAGCCGAGCGAGACACCCTGTGTGATCTCGTTCAGACGCTTGAGCAGGTACGGGGTCACGGCCTGGCCTTCAATTCCGAGCTCCTGGACTTCCTGGAGGCCGAGCTAGTTCATAAAGACACGCATGAGACCTTGGTTGAGGTGCTATTGAGAAACGTCGAACGCTACTTACGTCAATGGCCTGCTTGATCAGGTCGCTGTCGACTGGGTTCGGGTTCGGCACAGCGATCACGAAGCCGTTTGGCAGCTCCATAGCGATGCTTTCGTGGATGAGCTCAGCACACCCACGAGGAGTATCGGTTCGGACGTGGGCCTTCAAGCCGCTGTCTTGCGTAAAGAAAGCCGGGAACTGGTTGGTCTGGTAGCCCACGACTGGCACCGAGTGGGTCTCGAGGTATTCCAGCGTACGTGGGATATCCAAGATCGACTTGATACCAGCGCAGACCACAGCCACAGGCGTACGCGACAGCTCCATGAGATCTGTCGAGATATCTACACGGCAGCATCGACTCGACTCCAGTCAGTCACAAATGCCCAATACTCGCCGATATTGATCAGGACGTACCCATGGTCTGCTCCGAGAAGCGGTGCACGCCACCAATGCCGCCGGTCACGAACATGCGGATCCCCGCCGCGTGCGCAATACGCCTGCAATCCACAAAACGCTGTCACTACTCCACACACTCCACTGCAGTCCACATGCCATCGTAAACTCACATGGTGGAGGAGACGGTCGTGGCGCCGACAAACTTCTGCGCGATGGCGGCCGGGATGTCTCGCGTCGAGCACTTGCGCGCGGCGCTGCCCATCTCGGCCAGCATCTTCAGATCCTTGTCGGACAGTCCGACCTTGAGCTCTCCATTGGCGATGCAGATCGTGGCCGGACACGCGCCCTGGGCACGCACAATGTCCTCGACCGTCTTGGCCATGGCAAGGTTCTGCGGATACGGCATGCCGTGGGAGATGATCGTGGACTCGAGGGCCACGATCGGCTTCTTGTTGCGGCCATACAGAGCCTCAATGACCTCCTCGCTCAGCGCCAGGCGCTTCCGCAGCGCCGAGTTGCCTGCGTTGCGCAGCATTGCCATTCTCACGAGCGTCGGAACGTGGCTTTTGTCTATCTTCCCGAGTGGTGAGGAGCCATGCTCGACTAGAAAAAAGCGCTTTTTAGAAATTTGCATTCAAGCCAATGCGCGTCATCTTCAACTACGCCAACTGCCACTCGCTTAAGTACGATCAGAAAATACTTCGAAGTATTAACAAAACTAGCCATATATCCCTCGCTAAGTTCGCATGCGTCTACTTCCGTAGTTTACATTGACCCACATAAGTTAACTCCGTTGCCAAGAGCTACAGTCAACCACTCACAGAAGGGCGGCAAACGCATCGCCGCCATCACTACGAGAGGAGGATCTCCGACCGCCTTTCCCGCCACTCCGCCATGGGCTTCGCGCACGCTCTCGCCGTGCTGTACGCCGTGCTGCAGCTGCCGACCATGGCGCCTTCCTCGTGCGGCCTCTCTGGGACCCTAGCACTGCCGTTCCCACACCTGCAGCAGCGTTTGCTGCACAGTCTTCCGGGCGTCATCGTCGTCGTGGCCGCGAGCGTCGTGTTTCTGTGGGGAATCACGTGTCTGTGGCCACTTCAGAGCGTGTACGAGCTCCCAGGCGTCTTCTCCTTTGTCTTCTTCACGCTGTGGCTCGTCGCATTGGCGCTGACCCACGTTTTGCTCCGGTATGTGATGGTGCCGGGCAGCTCGTCGTCGTCTTCGTCGCTGCTCGTGGGCGGCGGCAAGAGCAACTCTGCGGTCTACGGCTGGCTCCAGACCTCCATTTGTATCGTCGTGGAGCTCGTGGCTCGGATCCATCAGGAGCCGCAGCTGCTCGTGCTGCTCACGCTCAGTATGTTCCACGTCTACCTCGTCAAGACCGTCGTGTACTGGGGCTTTGTCTCGGCCGAGTCGATGGACGATGTCAGCTCGCAGTTCAATGCGTTTGCCACTGTGGGTGGCTTGGTCTCCTTCGTGTCGTTCGTGACGCTCGAACACCGCATGGGCGAAGACCCGTTCGTGCTCGACCGCCGATCCATCGTAGAGACCGTCGTGATCAAGGACATTGTGCGTGGGCTGCGTCGCGGATTCCTCGTATTCTTGTTGGCTCGCGTCGTCTTGTTTGTGACGCGCAGTGACGACGTCTACGTCTTCGCCTTCCGCTTCGATCGCGCGCTGTTCCAGATCACCACGAGTGCCATCGACAGCTTCATCCTGCTGTGTGCGGCCTCGATCTTCCGCGTGCTGCTCTTCCGACCTAATCACAACGCGATCAGCGATGCTGTTGCCGGGGGAGCTGTGTGGGACACGCTCTCCACGCCTCGTGCTGGAAGCCAGTCCATCCACGACTCGCTGTTCGGCGGTGAGCTTGCCGTTTCTAGCCAGAAAACGGCTCCGCTGGCCGATCAGTTTGTCTTCGCACTCAAGAAGCGTATGGATAACGCCGTGAAGCAGGTCGCCGAGGGCAAGATCCGCGATTTTGATGCCGCTTTCGACCAGGTTGAAGCGCTGGAGACGCGTCTGCAGTTCACGGATCTGATGCTCGCGACCAAATTCGATGCGTCCACTCGTCGTGCGCTGTTCGCGTCGGAGCCTCACTGGAAGTCGTTTGTCCGCGCCTCGACAAGCGTGTTGGACTGCTTCACGCTCACGTTGCAGCTGCTGAATACGATTCCTGAACGAAAGAATGCCGGCCAAGAGTCCGAAGCTGCTGCGGTGGAGAAGTCCGTGTCGACGTTGGTCGCGTTGCTCGTCGCCAAGAAGGAGCAGCACCCACTGTTTGTCCTGGACGCCCACCCGCATCTGTCCAACCTTCGCATTTCGTCGACTAGCTTCAAGTCCAAGATTCAGTACTACTTCGCCTCCCGCGTGCAATTCGCGATGCGTCGTTTCCTCGTTGAGGAGGCTCGACGCCGTGTGTTTGTGCAGCTCAAGGCCGTCCACAGCGCAGAGCAAGTCCTGTGTCACTTGGTTTCGGCGTCCCGAACTGAAGACTCCCAGGGCAACGTTCAGGTAAGCGTCTCGCACAAAGTGCTTGCAAAGAGTATTCATTTCTCACGTTTCGTTTCTATTGTAGCACACCGTCCCAGCCGTCTTGTCGTCGCTTGTCGAGTGCCGTAATGCGCTGGAGACGTACATTGACACCTCCGCCAAGATCGGAAACGCCGGAGACGTCTACGAGCGAGAAGCGAAGGCCCTGGCCAGAGGTGAGTTCTGGCTCATGCGTATCGTGGACGTCTATGATGATTTCTCATCCACTCATGTTGTTTGTGTGCCCAGGTATCGATCAGGGTATTTATCGCATCACCGATGCGTTCTACAAGGAGCTGTCGACCTTCAGCTTCGCCCCGAGCGTCAAGAAAACCTTAGAGTCGTACACCACTTCCAACCAGTGAACAAACGCATCAACTCAATAGCACCAGCAAAGTTTTCTCATTCGAACGCGTCTTCTTCTTGCTGGTTGAACGCGAAATTCCCGCTCTTGAGAGCGAGTAAGAAGTCCTGCATAGCGATGAGCTGGACAGACAGATCCACGACGACTTCAGTGGTGGAAATCACCCGTTCAACGACCCATGCTTCAGTGCAGCTTACCTGGCTTTCGTCAGCGACGTCGATTCGTTGGATTGCCTTCATGGCGGCGCTTTGGCACAGCGCTACAATCGACGCAGCGTTGGCTCTTTCCGTAGCTTCCGCCAGGTACTCCGTGTTCACGTCGCTGTGCCACGGCATTTTCTGCTGCTGGAGTTTCAGAATGGCGAGACGCTCGTCGACAGTGGGAAGCCCGACGTATAAAATGTTCTCGAATCGACCTACAGCACAACTCCGTCAGCCACCACGAACCATCTACGGAGACAGGAGTGCAGTAACTTACCTGGCTGCAGGAACGCAGGATCAATAGCGTTCAACGCGTTGGTGGCCGCGAGCACGAAGACGCGGTTGCTAGCCACTTGGCTAGTGGCTGCGACTGAATCATTCTCCTTCGATGGAGTGGACTCATCGTCTGCGAGGACCTTGAGTGCGTCCATCTCGACTAGGAGTTGCGAGATCATACGTGAGGTGGTCTGGTATCAGCCATAGCATGGTAGATTCGTCAGCTTGGTCTCCTCCATGGAAGACATAGTGTCCCCAATTCAAACGCTTACCACGCCAGCGGTCGTGCGGTTGCCAAAGAGCGACTGGAACTCGTCGATGAAGACCATGCACGGACTCAAAGCACGCGCTGTGTCGAAGACGCGTGTGATGGCCTTTTCACTCTCGCCGAATTCCGCTTTCATCAGGTCACTTGCCGACACGTTGAGGAAGTTGCATCCGCTTGCTCGCGCAGCGGCCTTCGCAAGCATGGTCTTACCAGTGCCGGGTGGTCCATGCAGAAGCATTCCGAGGGGTGGAGTGATTCCCATCCGCAAGAACACTTGAGGCCGTTCGAGAGGCCACACGACCATTTCCTGGAGGCTCTGCTTGACACAGGCCAGGCCGCCGATGTCATCCCACAGGACATCCGGCACGGACGTGCGTAGCGCCTCCGTGGAGCTGGATGTGGTGGCGATTTCGCGACCAAACTTTTCAATATCAGAGCGAAGCTGCGACGAGTCTGGTCCACCAGCAAGCGAACCGTGTTGACGAAGTCTATGGGCCAGTGAGACGATGTTGCTCGGGCGCTGGCCGTATTTGACTGCCACTGCAAACTTGAGCGAGTCACACACTGTATCCGAGGAAGGAAGGAGCGACTCGAACAGGCGAGACGTCCACGCCTTGTCCGGAACCTGCACATATTCAAGTGAGCTTTCGCGATTCAGAGACGTAGTAGAGGCTGGCCGTATCAACTGACCTCCAACGCCAATTCTTCTTCAAAAACTTGACGGATCTTGCCATTCAGAGCTCGAAGAGTCGTGGCATTGCCCACGACAGCAACACGAGTACTTACCATTGATCCTACGAGTCAAATGCGTGTCAAGTCAAAGTCAAGCTCTTCATATGATAGGTCAAATATCAATAACGCACGGATACGATCGAGACACGCAACAAAGCGACACACGAGCTTGTACTTGGTCTCATCCACTGCCCTCGGGAAGATGAGCTCGAGGTCTTCGAGCACGATCAGACACGGCTGGATCCGCAACGCTGCCGTGAAGACGTCCTCGATGCGGAACTGCGGAGTCGCGAGTAGCGAACAGTCGAGGGGCAGCACGTTAACTCCAAGCGAGGACGCGATCAGCCGCACGAGCGTCGTCTTGCCAGAGCCGCTCGGGCCATGGAGCAGCAGCGAACGAGGCTGCATCACTGTTGCATTGATAATCACTCTGTCAAGAGCCCACGACCATAGAATAAGACCAGTGCTGTCCACGTACCTGCTTGATGGGCAGGTGAGTTGTCACTCGTGGTCGACGATAGTGCCAAAGAAAGCAGCTTGGTTACTGCCTCCCCATGCGCACCGATGCCTGGACTCTCCAGCAAACTGACCAAGCTTGCACTGCTTCTTTCACTAGTCGAATACGAAGAGATCGCGACCATCGTGTCGTCCGTCACTATACCGACGTCCTGTAGTTGTGCGAAGGTCTCATCACAGTTGGACGTTGGGACTCGACGTCGCGAACCGCCTCGGTAGTACGCCTTGTAATGCCACGAGCCGTACTCGACGCCCTGGAGCTGGAGACGCACGACACTTTCGTCTCCGTGGAGAACCAGCTTCTTGAGCAGCGTCTTGGCCATGGCAAGCGGCAGCCGAGGTTGGTCAGGTGCCGCCGGGTGCAGAGCTACGTACTGGGCCACTCGCATCCGTGCAGGAGCCACAATCTCCATCGTCGCCTTCAACAACGTACCATTGGTAGTACTGGTTGTTGAATCGCTTCCATACTCTGGCCAGTGGTCGATAACGACGGCATCTCGGTCAGAGTCCGTGCGGGCGGCGTCTTCGTCATCGTTGTCGACTGCTAAACGGAAGAGCCGTGGACGCTCTGGAGCCAGCTGAAGCTGCAAATAATACCCAGCAGAAGCGCCTAGACTCGCGCCATATGGACGTGAGAAGCGTGCCACTGAAGACCGCGTAGGAGCTGCATTATCGCCGCCGCCATGCAGGCCCACGACCACCACCGCCTCCATATTCCCCACAATGCAATTATTGCCCACACTTGGCTCGCGTCCATCTCCCCCATATTTGAAAACCTACCCGCAAGTACACCTTGTTTAGGGAGAATTCATCTGAAAAGACCCTTGTATGGAAATTTGTTCTTCCAAACACACCTTCTTTTTATTCAGAACCTCGTTAAAGTGACCAACATGGACACTTAGTGCCCTCGGCCTGCACGCTTGCCTGAGGAAGCGAGTGACTGGAAGCCTCTATCACAAAGACGACGATGGTGTGGGCGGTGCCAAATGCCGACGCCGTGACGCTCGGAGAGATCGGCGGGGAGCTGTACAGCGTGACTCCTCGCGACGAGCTCCATCTGGGAGACGAGTTCATCCGCCGCGGCGGCGCCGTGTTTCCTCCTGCGCGCGTCACAGGGCTCAAGCAGCGGCGTCCGTTTGGCCAGGAGGAGTCGCTCACAGAGCAGGACTTGGACGCCGATGGAGACGACTACAACAGCCCGCAGGCCGCGAGGCTGCTTAGACAGACGCTGCGGTTCGTGCGCCAGTTCTTTGTGGACGACGAGCAGAAGATCGTGCGGTCGCTGGTGGACACGGCGTCGTGGCTGGTCAAGAGCGCCATGATCCGAGCCATGGGTGAGGACCAGGAGGATGCCAGCGCGTTCATTGACGAGAACACGAGCCGCAGACAGAGAGAGGAGAGTATCACGGCTACGGCATGGCATCCGACGCAGCCGCTGCTTGCGGTCGCGCAGCGTGATGGCGTCGTGACGCTGTTCAATGTCGCGACGGGCGCCTGGGACGGCCGCGTGCTGGACCACCACGCACAGCAGGAGATCACCAGCGTCCAGTGGGCCAAGTTCTCGGGCGGCATGCTCGCGGTCGCGTGTCGGTACGTTGTGTGGATGCAAGGGTGGAGTATGAGGTACTGACTATGGGTGTGTTTGTGTGAGTAGTGCCGGTGTGTTTCTGTGGAAGGTGTCGCCGAAGAACGAACGCCAGGACCCGGAGCTGCTGCACGTGCTCACGCACCCGACGAAGAAGGCGTTCCACCAAGTGAGCTGGAGCGAGGACGGAAGGTTTGTCCATAGAGACCGAGATGGATAAGAAGCGCAGTCGTTGTTCGGATCTGACTGAGCTTGTGGGGTTGCTTGTTGCAGTTTGTTGGCTGCGTTCGCGGCCGGAACGGACTCGGTATTCGTGTTTGACGCGCGGTTCCAGCGTCGCGCGGAGCTCAAGTGCTACCACCTCGTCACGTCCATCAACTGGTCGCCCACGGGCGAGTATTTATTTGTCTCGACGAGGTACGTCGTCCTCGCTTGGCTAGTGTCTTGTCTTGCCTTGTTTCGCGAAGTTTGACTGTGCTTAATGCTTTGTAGCGCTGGAGTCTCGCTCATGTGGGAGACGCTGACGTGGAAGAAAGAGATCTGGGACCTCGCTACGGGTGTAAGCAAAATGCTGGCGAAGACCCTTGAAGATTCGAGCCGGAGCTGATGGTATGTTTGTGTTATATAGAGCTGTGCATGGTCCAGCAACGGCCGCTGTCTCCTCGTCGCGCCACGCCAGGGCTCGCTAATGTACCCGTACGAGTTCCGATCTGCCCCGCCTGCCATCAGTACGATGAATCGCCATTGCTGCTTTCCACTCCGAAATGCTAACCCACCCAATGTATGCTACAGGCGTCTGCATGAACACACCCGCTGTTGAATTCGCCGAGAAGGAGCTCTCCTCTCTGGACAAAAGCACCTACGAGTACGTTGTATCTCAGATGCCCGTGCTCACAAGATGCGTTGACTCATCCAATGTGTACTGTAGAACCGTGGGCGGCAAGATCAACTCGCTCGCATGGGATCCAACGTCAACTCGTGTCGCCATCACCTACAAGGCGTCCGCATCAGAAAGCGGTGGCGAGGTCGGCCCTCTCGTGGCCATCTTCTCGGTGACGTGGAAGCCTTTCCTCATCTTTACACGAAGCGGGTTGATCCGCGGCCCGCTGAATTCCGGAGTGCCTCGCCATGTTTCGTTTGCGGCCTCATTCGAGAAGGGTGCGTTGCTGAGCGTCGCATGGAGCAGTGGTCTGATCACGTTCCATCCATTCTACTTCGACGAAGAGTAAGTGGCGTCGCCATGGTCGAAAAAGTCATCAATGTATTCAGGAGATCCCATTTTTGGACCAGCCTCCCGTTACAATGAACACAATAGCATCGTGCTTGTGTTGTTTTGGTTAGGAATCACATCCACGGAATCGACCATGAGCTCGCCGCCTCGAGTGCAGTGTCGGACCGGGTGTGGAGACTTCGGTGATCCAGAGCTCGAGTTCTTGTGCGGCGATTGCCACGGTGACAAGGTCGAGATCGAGAAGCAGAAGGCGCTGCTGGAGTACGTGCAGTCGAAGAAAGCCACGAAAACGAGCGACGGAGGAGTCCCAGTCGAAGGAGAAAGTCAACCTGCTCGGCCAGACTCTGCAGCCCAGCGCCGACGGCTACCAGCTATCGACCACCGCAAGACGTTTGAGGAGTTCCTGGGCCGCAATCGAGAGAAAGACGAGCAAGTCGTAGCCCGAGAGTGCGTTTTCATGGAGCGAGAGATGCGTATTCGTGACATGAGCAAGTTGCAACTGCGGCGATTCATGATCGCGACCGACTTGGAGGAGTCTGTGGACCCGAGAGAGTGGGGACGGTACCAATACGGCGCGCCGCGAGATGTTCCACGCCACGACGTCGACTCCACCACCGAGATGGCGGCGCAAATTAAGCTGTTCTGCAATTGGCGGAGGCGCACTGTGGCTAGAAAGCTCGCCTCGCGCAAGCAGATCAACGATGAGAAGAAGAAAGCCGATGTCGAGGCTCAGAAAGCTCTCAAGAAAGCACAAAAGGCCGAGAAGAAGAGCAAATCAAGGCTCATCCCGAAGCTTTCCACGCCATCGCTGTCATTACGATCACTGAAAACCAATTTGTCTTCACGCTCGTTGGCAACTGCTGCGAAGGAGACTACAGATCAAAAAGCTCCGCCAGAGAGTCCAAGTCAACAGACTAGTTGACAGCGGTGAGCGAAAATATGTATTGGGTCCGACAAATGCGGTTGAAAACTGCTGAAGAAGCCATCCCACCGACTTGGTATGAAGCCAAACTGACCGCCGGGCTGGGAGACTCGAGACCCACGAAGAAAGAGAAGCAAGAACGTCTCCAAAACTCATCTAAAAGGCAGCTCAGCAGCACCCCGAGCTCTGGCTCTTGGCCGCCGCACCGCTCAGATCAATCGTCTCTGGCACGTAGCTGTATGATTCCAGTATGACATAACCCGCACAGTCAGATCAATCAATTCACCACATAAAAGCAAGCCAATGCCGACGACGTACATGTCGTCCTCTTGTCCCTTCTGAAGGGCGATCTTTGCGATGGTCTGGAAGGCCTCCTCGACGCTCGTGGCCTCCTTGGCACTCGTCTCAAAATGCTGCAGCGGCTGCGTGGCGTGCTTGGCTTGGCACCACTGCTCGGCCTTCTGCTTGGGCACACGGCGGTCGCTCTCCTTGTCGACCTTGTTGCCCAGCACGATAAACGGGAACGCCTCGGGGTCGCGAGGTCCGGCCTGCGCCAGGAACTCGTCTCGCCAACTGTCCAGCTTCTCAAAAGACTGCACCAAAGGCAACCGCAATCGTGAGTATCCTTTGATTCCCAGCAACGCCTCGTAGCTCAGTCAGTACCGCAGTACCTTTGGGTTGGTGATGTCGTAGACGAGCACACACGCATCGGCGCCTCGGTAGAAGGCCACACCGAGACTCTGGAAGCGCTCCTGGCCAGCCGTATCCCAGATCTAGCAGATACATTCATATCCAACGCGCGTGAGATTCCAGCTGCAAGAGGCGGAAGATTGCCATGTTGACATGGCGGACGGACCTGCATGGTGACGAGCTTGTCGTCGAGCATGATCTCCTTGGTGAGGAAGTCGGCGCCGATGGTCGCCTTGTACTGGTTGGTGAACTTCTGGTTCACGTACTGGTTCATCAGCGACGTCTTGCCAACACTACGCGCCATACAAAACCCCATTAGTCGATGCAGTTTTCCCATGAGCCCCTCATGGAGACAGACCATTGTGACGTACCCACTATCTCCGAGGATGATGAGCTTGAGCAGCACTTTCTTGCGGTGGGCCATGGTTGTCGAGTATGGGGAATGCAATGCGCACGTTGGCAGATGCAGTGGGCGGCGTACGAACGCAGGGAGAGATGGCGCGTGGGGTCGCGTCGCCTTTTGTGGAGCTTCTCTTCTTTTTCTTCCTTTCTGAATGGGGAGAAGGACGCACCGATCTACTGAGTCAATACCGGTATCAATTTCAGCAAATACCGGTATTTATGTAGCCATGTTGGGGGTATCTAAAACATCTAATGGGACGTTGCAGCCGCTGATGTGGAAGGGGTCTCGACTGCGAACCGCGTGATGGGGACGAGCAGCAGCTCGAGCAACACGCCGAAGACGTACACGAGCGATGTGATGAAGAAGCAGTAGCGGTAGCCGTGTGCCTCGACCAGGAAGCCGCCGATCACGGCGCTGCCGGCCCAAGAAAACATGGAGAGACCTTCCAGCGAGTTCCATCGCGCACGCTGGTGGCGCGGCACGAAGTCCATGAGTAGCGACCGACGCAGAGGCTCGGTGCAGTTCATCATAGCCGCACGGATGAGGAAGAGAGCGTATTGGACCTTGAGTGTGGTGAGCTGGGACATGAGCAGCAAGCAGATCGTGCCGATGGTCCGTGTGGCGACGATGACAGGCATGCGACCGACAAAGCGAGAGAGGAACTGCGAGAGAATGGAGCCGATGCCGATACACACGGGCTGCGCAACGAAGAGCCACTGCACCTGGACGGGTGAGAGGCCGAATTCCTTGTAGAAGAAGAGTGGGAAGAAGTTGATGGTCATGCCTGCGCCGTTGCTGATGATGAAGTCGGACACGAACAACACGTACGGCACGTGGGACGGATCCAGTCCACAACACGTCGGAACGGACGAGCGCTTAGATCGAGAGGTGCCTTCTTCATCTACCTCGCTGTCTTCATTCGCGGTCGTGAGGTAGGCATTCTTGTCCGGGTTGGTCTTGCTTGGCACGCCCAGAAGCGTCGAGATCTCTGTCGGACCTCTCGACTGCGCCGCACTGTAGCTGGTTTCGCCGGTATCGCGACCGCTGGCAATGAGAACGTCTCCCACAGTGTATTCGCTCAGCTCAGCATCGAAGTTGCGCTCAATTGACCGAAGCTGGCGCTCGACAGCCAGCATTTGCTGCTGATTCTCGTAAGCCAAGTCGTCGTTGAACTGGAAGAGCACGCCCATCGACAGCGCCGCCACAAACGTGCCGAACAACACGACCGGACGAAGCACCGGTAGTTCCCACACGTCTCCATAGTGGAGAAACAGCAAGATCGCACATGCTGGTCCAATCACTAGCGCCGTGTTGAGCACCATGTGCTTGAGCGTGAAGGGCAGCGATCTTTGTCCTGCCGGTACAGAGTCTGCAAACAGCGCTTCCATCGACGGGCTCTGGAACGCTGCGAAGACCCCCCACAGACCAAATGAGAAGTAGATGAGCTTCAAGTGGCCGATCTGGAAAGCGAATGCTGTCAACAGTGACGCGATGATGCCCAGCACGCCTGCGAAACTCAGGATCCTGTCGCGACGAATGTGGTCGGCGGCGTAGCCTGCAGGCAGGGCGAACACGAGCTGTGTGAGCCCCTGGATACCCTTGACGATCCCCACAGGCTCATTGGATCCCGTGAGAACGTAGATGTAACCAGAGAGAACTTGCTGAGAGATGATGCTGGCACGATCGAGGCGGTCAGTCTCGACTATCGGAGACCGTAGCAGGCAGACTCACCTATTGGCGGCCCAGTACGCGATCGTGAAGATGAACACGTACTTGACGTTGTGCTCGAGTGGGGCTCGTCCCCACATCGCAGACGCACTCGTAGATCAAGCCACTGAAGCCGACGTGAACTAACTCAGGAAGCACTAATGGTCTCACTACCGTTGCCTCCGCCCCTTCAGCATTCACAACACTGAGCTCTTCATGTAGTCCACACACACTGGCGACCTTTCGAAGATCTTCCACGTGTTTCTACCAATGACTGCCAGGAAAGGATCGAACGGAAGATCGCAATGATGCCACCAAGGATTGTGACTGTTGAGACGCCCGTGGGACTCTTGAGCGAACCCCGAAGGGTCTCAATCCGGCTACGTCACCCCAACCAGCGACTTAGATGGCACGTACATGGCTGATGGGACTTCATCGCAAGAAGAACATCAGCTCCATGAATTCTGCACTGCACTTGGTGATGCTGGGCATCGCCAAGCGCACAGTACGTGTACAGGTTGTTTGGGGATGACAAGCTCCCATACGGTACATCGATCACAGGCAAGGTGCTCGTGTACGCCAGGACGTTCAGTGAACATTGTTCACATCAACCGCTCCTACGTACAGGTGGAGTCCTCCCGAGTCTCACGCGATGGATTGGCGATACAACAGGTGAAGTTCAAGCTTCCATGCCACTGGATTGTTTCCCTGTTGGCAAAGCTCCGCGGCACGGCACGAGACATGTTCAGGCCACCTCGGTCACTTGTCCGGTGTTCCTGACGCCAATGGGCTGTGTAATCGCTGGTCGACAGAGCAGTCGCCAGCGTAAACGAGCGGCGCGTGACTCGATCAGTGCTTCAGCATCATGCTCAGCGGACACAAACGCCAATCAAAGAGTCTCCCTCCATCTCCATTGTGTGGCTTCCGTGTCGTTGCCGCCAACTTCAAGTCCCACTTCCGTTACCAGATCTTTCCCAAGCAAAAACAGACTTGCACGCAAAGTGTTTCACCTGTGATAATAAATATAACCTAATCTGCAGAATCTTGTGGTAAACATCGATTTATGGATTTTCACTTTTTTGGAACCTTCCATATTTAATGCGATTGCAGTTGGGCGTTTCGCCGCTGGCTCTCGAAGCACCAGACCTTGAGGGATGGGATGCAAGGACCGAGAAGAAATCGCATGATGCGCATGGCAGTTGACGCGCATCAAACGCGATGGAAATGCGTCCGGTGCTGTAATTACGCAGAGATTGACCGCGGCACTGTACAGTGTACTGTGCTGTGGAGTCACGCCCTCTCGCATGAGCCAATCGGCGGAGGTGCGGGCGCCGGTATTTCCAACCGCAAGGCATCTGATCCTCAGTCGTTGAACTGCAGGGCCAGAAATGGAAGCACGCGCGGGAACTGGGCACGTGACTGGTGTCAATATTGGGCGGGTGTTGTGCGATCGTCTGTCTGCTGTCCTTGGAACGACGCAGAGGCAACGACGGTCTCGGTTAATATGGGAGGTTGAAGCTCGGGAACCAGTGCGTGTCATCATCGCAAGATGCCATCCCTTGAAGCTTCATGACGTTGGATGACACAGCTCATTGAACTCAAGTGTTGTGCTGCGTGGTGTACTGTACTGTACAATGCGACCAGCCTGATGAGTGCCAGTGGCACTGCCACTCCCAGTGGGAGTTGCACTCCGCAGGGAGTCTCCCCTGTATCTCGGCACAATCTGAGCGAGATGCGCACGGCGCCATTACGCCGGCGTCTGCCAGGACCATGGATACCATCGACGACTGCGGCACTGCTTTTGTGGCAGACTCCACTGGGCAGCACCCTGAGGGTGGGTTGAGCTACAGGCCCATTCAAGGGTATGGTCTTACGTGGGGCTTCGGCACGAGTGCTGCGGGCATAGCCTGCTGCTTTTGGTCTTGCTTGTGGGCATTGGACTGGCCTGTGCGCGTTCTTCTCATTCTTCAATTCCCATCGGAACCAAGAACCGAAGCAAAGTGAACCGTCCTGCAAGCATGCTCAAGTCGTGGCTCAAGGCGCTGTCACTCACGGCGCTTGCGCTGTCATCCGCCCACGCCAAGTCCTCCATCGATACCAAGGCCGATGCGATCGTGGCCAAGTTCACGGTGGATGATATTCTCGGCCAGATGACCCAGATCAACATCGACTCAATCCTCAAGGGCGACGGCACGCTCGACGAAGACAAGGTCAAGGCGCTTGCCAAGCTGCGTGTGGGCTCGTACCTCAACAGCCCGTATGCCGGTGGCCCCAAGGACGGCAAGTACGGTTGGACCGTCGAGGACTGGCGCAAGATCACTACGCGTATCCAGGAGATCAGCATGGCAGAGAACGGCGGCCACCCGATCATCTACGGTGTCGACTCCGTCCACGGTGCCATCTACACGCAGAACGCGACGATCTTCGGCCAGCAGCTCAACGCTGGTGCTTCCTTCAACCCCAAGCTGGTCAAGTCGATGGGTGAGATCACGGGCCGTGACACTGCTGCCAGTGGCATCTCGTGGATCTTCGGTCCGATCCTGGAGATCTCGCAAAACAAGCTGTGGGCTCGTACGTACGAGACATTCGGTGAAGACCCGTACTTGGTCTCCGTGATGGCATCGGCTATCATCAAGGGTATGCAGACCAACAACGACGTGGCGGCTTGCATGAAGCACTTCGTGGGGTACTCGAAGACCCCGACTGGCCACGATCGTGATGGCGTGACGCTGTCGGACTTCGACCTGCTCAACTACTTCACGACCCCATTCATCGCTGCTGTGAAGGCCGGTGTGAAGACTGCCATGGAAAACTACGTCTCCATCAACGGCGTGCCGGTGGTGTCGAGTCCGAAGATCCTGCGTGACCTGATCCGTAATGACTTGGGCTTTGAAGGCTTTGTCGTCACGGACTGGGCGGAGATCAACAACCTGAACTCGTTCCACCGCGTCGCCAAGACCCAGGCTGAGGCCGTGCGTATGTCGCTCACGCAGACGTCGATTGATATGAGCATGGTGCCATACGACACCACGTTCATCGACCAGGCCAAGGCTATGCTGAAGGACCACCCAGAGTACCTGGAGCGTCTGCGCGACTCTGCTCGCCGTATCGTCAAGGTCAAGCTCGAGCTCGGTCTGTACGACACTCCAGTGCCAGGCGCGAAGTACGTCGACAAGGTCGGACGCAAGCAGGACCGCGAGGTCGCCTTGGATCTCGCTCGTGAGTCCATCGTGCTGCTCCAGAACAAGGACAACGTGCTCCCGCTTCCAGAGGCTGCATCGGTGTTCCTCACTGGCCACTCGGCCCACGATATCGGCAACCTCTGCGGTGGCTGGACGCTCCGCTGGCAGGGATACTCGGGTAACGACATGTACCCGAACGGTGTTTCCATCAAGCAGGGCTTCGAGAAGCTCGGTGCTAAGTCAACCTTCTTCAATGGCTTGAACGGCGACGGCTCGTACACGGCGGCTGACCTTGCCAAGGCCAAGGAGCTCGCCGCTGCCTCGCAATACACAGTTGTTGCGATTGGTGAGACCGCGTACGCCGAGAAGCCTGGTGACATTGATGACCTCGCACTCCCAGCAGGCCAGATCGAGTATGTCCGTCAGCTTGCCTCCACTGGTACCAAGGTCATCGTCATTCTCGTCGGTGGCCGTCCGCGTCTGCTCAGCGGCTTGCCCTCGAGTGTCCACGCTGTGATTGATGCGATGCTCCCGTGTGAAGCTGGTGGTCAGGCCATCGCTGAGATCCTCTACGGCAAGGTCAACCCAAGTGGGCGTCTCCCAATCACCTACCCAAAGGCTCAGGCAAACGTTGCCATCCCATACAACCACCTTGTCACCACCCAGTGCGCGGATGGTTTCAACAACATCTACTGTCCAATGCAGTGGGAGTTCGGCACCGGTCTCAGCTACACCACCTTCAAGTACGAAGGTCTCAAGCTGTCCAAGACCACCGTCAAGGGATCCAAAGACTCGTTCACCGTCAGCGTGACCGTGACCAACTCCGGTAGCATGAAG
>JAADVL010000435.1:0-26757 GCA_023334995.1 Pythium sukuiense
TCCCTTTGATGTCGATTCCCGATTTCTCTGTGGTACGTCAGGGTCCTTGTGAGACGTGGGTCGACGACGAGCGAGTGCAGTACACCGAAGAGTGCGCGAGAGCTCACCCGGGATACCCAGGCAAGGTCCAAATCGACTTCAGTCGCTGCGCTCAAGGAAGTGTCTGCGTGCTGCGTTTCTACTGGTTTGCCGTCGAGAAGGTTCCGTTTAAGCTGATGAGTACGTGGGCTACGCGACCAGGACTTGGATTTCGTCGAGCTGATTATGGCTGTACTACAGAACACTGCGTCAAAATCATCAACGACCCAAACACTCCTGCCGCACAGGAAAATACCGATCCGTCCAAGACTGTTGTGATCAACAACACCAACTCGTGCCCGAGACAGCAGCCAATCGTGGGCAATGACTCGTTCTCCGTCGACCTCACGCTCACGTTGGAGAAGCTCTGGCTCACCGATTCAGAGAGTCTTGGCGGTGGCATCTCGGACAGCAAAGACACGGTGACGACAATCTTGGTCATACCCTAGTTTCGACAGTGCCAAAGCCACCCAAGCCAGCCCAAGCAAATGGAGAAATCATACTTACATTCCCAGTGTTGAGGTCGTCTTCTTCGTCTTTGTGAATCTGCCTTTCTTTGCTCGAGTTGGCGAAGCAGCCACAGCCTTTGCGGGTGACTTGGTCTTTGCCTTGCCTTTCGTTGGAGATGCCACTGGATTCGGATCATCGTTGTTCTTCGACGACTTGCCCGTCTTGCCTTCGACTGCTGACCGAAGACGCTTGCTGCGAATTGCCGCGTACTTGACATTGTCGTCGTACTTCGTGAAAAACTGATCGATACGCGTCTGTCGCTGGCGGTTGTTCGCGAAGTTCGCGATCTGCTCCATCAATGGAAGCAACACAGAGTCGGTCTTGGACTGCTCCCAGCCGAACGTCTTCGTACAATATTCTCTCAAACCAGCGAGATCTGGCAACTCCCACGAGAATTGAGCATCGGACCGGTCGACTTGTGGATTCTTGTACGCTTGGACGACACGAGAGTTCGGAAACTCATCTCCAAGCTCCCACTTCCCACGAACGCTGGCGTGTGTGTATTCAAAACGCTCTCGCGGTGTCATCGCATCGAGCTCGGATTGAGTCTTCTTCTTTTCAAGGCGGCGACGAGCTTCTTCCCCGACATCGTAAGATTGCACCCAAGCCTTGAACTCCTTCAGCCCATCCAGTCCCGGGTACGCGCTGACCACTTCAGATGCGTTCACGATACCGATCCCACGGATGCCATCCGTGTAGTCGCTTCCGAGCAGCAGCGCCAACTCAATCATCTCCTCTTGAGAGAATCCGAGCTCTCTCTCGACGTCGTTTGCGAAGAAAGCTTCGACGAACTTCTGGTTGTGGAAGATGTTCTTGTACACTTTCTTGCCTCCAAACACGAAGATATCGCTATCATCAGTGATGATGCCGTCCACAAGACCGATTTGTTCCAACGCAGCACACTGGGCTTCAGCCTCCATGGGACACACGAGGTACGGCACACCGAAGAGTTGCAGGAGCTCCATCACGTCTTGCACCATGTCTTCACTCATGCCTTCCACGCCACGCATTTGGCGATTGCGCAATTTCTTCAACTCTCTTTGCTCTTCTGCAAGACTGGCGAGATCGACTTCAGGCTCTGGCTCAGAAGGCGGTGCATACTGCAAGTACCTCGTCGATTTTCGTGGCTCACTCGACTCAGCCATCGATTCTGCAATTGCAAGTTGTAGTAAGTGGTCTTCGTCCTGCGCAGCGGGAGCTTCGTCCACAATCTCGACTAAATTCGGCTCCTCAGTCTCGTTCTGAGAGTCAGGAGCTGCCTCCATGTCAATATCTCCTGAAAGATCGACAATCTCTTCGCTTGCACGCTCCGCCTGGACACCACGACGCATAGGCTTCCTCTCTGGTGTTGATACTTTTGTGGCAGTCGGTTTCACGTCGAGGTGCCGAGTGTGCTCAGCAAGCGCCCGACGCACGGCACCAGCCGCCCATTGCCTACGATACGGTAACGGATTGTGTCAGCAACACATACGAGCCTTCACGACTAAGCGGACTTACGTCAAATTCGATGCCGTTGCCAAGGCTGACTGCAATGCTTCTTGCTTCAGTGCGGAAAGGTCTTCTTCTGCCTTTTCTTCCTCCAGCTCAAACTGTAACGACGCATATAAGTCACTCGTCTCCACTTCTTCGGAGCTGTCTTCATCCAATGCAACAACTTCGATCTTCGTCTCTGCAGTGGATGCTTTCATACCCACTGCTGAGTCCTTCGTCTCTGCTTGTGGCTCCTCGTTCGTTACGTCCTCCCACTGCACGTCATCATCAGAGTCCACATCCAAACGAATGACTGCGCTCGAATTCTTCCCATCCGCCAGGACTGATTCCTCTGTCTTGTTCAGAGCTGGTGTGACGGACTCCCACTGAACATCGTCGTCTTCTTCGTTGCCAGCCATCTCTTCAAGTGTTGCCTTCGTCGATAGTGTTTCATCGTTCGTCGTTGACGATGAGTTGACGAGTTTTGAGCTCTCCACGACTCCTGCTGGGGCGTCTTCCCAATCTGTTCAATTCCAGTTGTTAGCACCACTCCTCTCCCCTTGTTGGTGCCGACCATTGAACGCACCGATTTCTCCGTCCTCGTCTCCTTTCATTTGAGGATCTGTGGCACTGACAGCTTTCGACGACTTGTCAGGCTGCTCGAACATTGACGCCGGAAACAATTGCTGGACCTTCTCATCCAGTGAGGCAACGTCCTCTGGTTTGATCGTAATCGTGATTCCTTCACTCGACGAGGGCTTTGTGTCATCGGTTCGCGATACGACCATCGGTGACTCCAGCTTTCCCCCACGCGCAATCTCAGTCTCTACTTGCTGCTCATCTTGTTTGAGCTTCTCCTTCTCGAGAAACTTGCGCCGCGCTTCTTCAACTGCGATTTTGCGTCGTTGAGATCGAGTCATTTCAAACGTGAACTCCTTCACCGCGTCAATCGAGAATTCACCCAGGCTCTTCTTCGGGACAACGACATCGTCTTCCAAGAAGCGATGCTTCCGTTTCGAGCCATGAATGCGTTCAAAGACGTCATCATCATTCTCGGAGTCGACGATTTCTTCCGCATTCAGGGGTTTGGTCAACTCGAAATGCACGGGTTCGCTCGACTTCGTTCCATTTCTGCCGTCGCCGTCGCTCTCATCATCACTTGACGTTTTCTTGGCTTGTTCCAAGATGAAGAATCGATCTCCGCTGGACGCAATGCGCTTGCCTTGGCCCAACAAGGCATCACCTTCTGACGAGTCCGCCGTCGCAGCCTTTTGCATTTCAGCCTGTGCGTTCTTCTGTCGAGCCTTGTGAATCTGTCGATTGAGCTTGCTCGTCTTCAAGAAACTTGCGATCTGCGTCCTCGAGTACGCTTCGGGCTTGCCAGCCAGAGGGATAAACTGGTCGCGAGCTTCCTGTCGGCGGTCTCGTTGGATGCGAGCGATCACGTCCTTCTGTAAATGCGCCGGCATCGCGAACACAGCGTCGAAGTCGATACGCGACATCTGCGACGTATCGAGCTCAATGTCTTCTGCACTGAGCTCGCCGTCGTCGCTGTCGTCACCGTTCTTCATCTCTTCATCTTCACCATCATCTCGTGTGCTTCCGATGGTATCGCCACTGACTTGTTCTCGAATACGTCGACTGATCTCGTCCTCTCCATCGTCCGAGTCGCCAATCGTGATCACCCCCGCGTCTTCCTTCTCTTCCTCCTCGCCATCTTTACTTCCGGCAGCAGTCGTCACGCCAGGAATGAGGAAGCTCGGGTCAACCGCCGGGTTCGCTTTCGCCTTGCCCCCATTCTTCTTGAGCTAAGCGCCCAAACAAAAGCTAAGAACCCCCACTAAACTCAACCACCCTATCATCTAACAGCCCACGAACCTCTTCGCGGTACATCTTCAGTCTGTTGAGCAGAATGCGCTGCGCGGTCTGCTTCAAATTCGCTGCCTGTTCATCCAAAACGCAGTATTTCAACCCAATCCACCGCCCGAATCGATGTATCCGTCCGCACCTGGTGCTCCTGGCGCTTGCGGCGCTTCGCGACCGTGCGCTTCTTGATCTCGGGTGTGTTTCCATCGAACACAAACACCGGCCGAATGCGGTAGAAGAGCAGCTTGGCCACGCGGTGGAACGTGCCGATCAAGTGCGCGTTCTTGATCATGTTGCCTTCGTCGTCGCGCATCGCCTTGACGAACTGCGTGAGCCAGATACTCGCATCCACCGCCAGCACCTGCGACGCCAGCGTCTCTATCTCTATCTGCCGCCCCACGGGCGCCAGCAGCATCCACAGGTTCTGGACGCCCATGTTGCCGTCCTCCTCTCGCTTTCTCGCCTGTGTCGAATATGCTGCGGTTGCCGTGGGGAAAAATGGAGACCTTCACTCTGCTTCAAGCGCCTCAAACTACGTGAGAAACATCATTTCAGGGTCTAACTTACAAACACAAAGATAGACCCTAATTTGGATCACTTAGTGTGTCCACGCTATTCAAAAGATTCGGAGGCTTCCCGCATTTTGATGGTTGAAGCTCGCTGTGGTGGAGGGAAAAATCCGACGACACGATGGCGACGGGCGGACTGTTGCGAGGCAAGCGCGCGCTGGTCGTGGGGCTGCTGAACAAGCACTCGCTGGCGGCGAGCATCACGCACTCACTGCTTGCGCACGGCGCTAGCTGCGTTGTCGCATCGCGCTCCCCGTTGTCGGAAAGTCAGATCAAGGCTTGCGCGTTCGAGCTCCCCTTCGCCGAGAAACCCCATCATGCCGATGGAGCTCAGCACGCAGACCAAGTTCTTCACTTCACGGACTGCGATGTGGAAAGCGACGAGTCGGTTGCCGCGATGATGGACCGCTGTGATCAGGCATTCAACGGCGAGCTCGACATTCTCGTGCATTCCGTGGCGTTCGCGCCCCGCGAGACGTTCCACCCGAAAGGAACGCTCATGGCATCGCGTGCGGCGTGGAACCAAGCTCTGCATGTGAGCGCATACAGTTTGATTGCTCTTACGCGTGCTGCACACCCACTACTGAGCGCGGGTGAGAAACGAGACCGGTCGATCTTGGCCCTATCCTATGGCGGCGCTAGCAAGGTAAGAAGTGGGTTTGTGCTGTCACTGTGACCTCTGCTGATGCTTTGACATTGAAACTGACGTAGGTCGTGCCGAATTACAACGTCATGGGCCCTGCAAAAGCTGCGCTCGAGGCAACCGCTCGACAGCTCGCGTATGAACTCGGAGAGGAGGGTATCCGAGTCAACTGCCTCAGTCCTGGCCCAATGAACACGGTCTCTGCTCGCGGGATCCCGGGTATCTCGGTATGTTTCTTGATGGGGTTGAGTCCTTGGGTTCGTCTTGCTAACGAGTATGCAACAGAGAATGAGAAAGTACGCAGAGGAGCACTCCCCACTGCGCCGCAACGCCACGGGCACGGAAGTCGGCGAACTGGCAGCTTTCCTGGCCAGCAATGCGTCCAGTGCCATTACTGGGCAGACGCTTTACGGTAAGCCTCCTGTCGTGCAGCTCCCTGTCCTCGTTTTGTTTCTCATTGTGCTTTCATGATTGCATAGTCGATGGAGGCCTGAGCATTATGGCTCCGAACGCGAACGAACCAGCCCAATAGGCAAAGTTTAGCAACAAATAGTGACTTTCATGCATTTTTGTCATTCTCCTACCGGTATCCGAAATTTCTGGCAATGTCACTCTACCGAGGGGTAATCATTTTGTGTGGTGGCGTGGTGTGGCACACTCACCGTCCGAACAGCCTCATCATCGGCATCTCGACGGAAACAATGGCGTGGACACCACAGGACGCGGAGAATGATCCGAACGCGTCGCTGGGCGTGCATCTGAGCGACCTGGACGCCGAGCGGCCGCCCAACCTCTTCATGTACCCGCGCAGCTTCATCAACATGCACCGCGAAGGCTCGTTCTACCCGTTCCTCGCCGTGTACCCGCCGCAACTGCTGCAGTTCGTGCAGCCGAACCCGATCACCGAGTCCTGCGCCGGCAAATTCTTCCTCTCCGCGACCATGGGTGAGTGGCCAGGCTCCTCAGTTTGATAGCTCTACTGCTGTGCGTGGTTGGATGCTAACTCCGTGCTGTAGGATACGCAATGGGCAACGTGTTCGGCCTCGTGCTGGGCAGCTACGAAGGCATCACGCCTCCGATCCCGGTCCCGGGCCAGCGGGAGCTGCCAAAGGTGCCGTGGCGTGAAGCGGTACGTTTCATGTATACTGATGAGTGGGCAAGTTGCTCGTGCTGATCTGTTGGGTTGTGATAGATGGTCGGCTCGTGGCGAGTGACCAAGGGCAAGTGCCGGTATTGGGGAAACAACTTCCTCGTCATTTCGTGTACGTGAATCGCATTTATCGGCTGCAGCGTGGGGTGTCGCTCTGATTGTGTGGCTCTGGACGTTTGTTTTATTCAATAGCGATGTTCTCGGGTCTCGAGTGCGCAGTAGAGAAGGCGCGTGGTGTCCACGACGTCAAGAACGAGCTGGTCGCTGGTTGCGCAACTGGCGCCGCACTGGCGGCAGGCCAGGGCTGGCAGGTATGTCCAAGCTGTGGATATTAAGGTAGTTAGATCTGTCTGAGGCGTGCATTTGCTGACGAATTGGCTGTGGAATAGGCACAATGCCTGGGTTGTGCAGGTTTTGCGGCGTTTTCCTACGCGATCCACAAGTTCACCGACGGCAAATTCTAGATAGAAACAACTAAACGGAGCGCCAAAACCCAAGCCATTCCGTCATTTGTACGAGTGTGGAGCGATGGCCGTTCCAGCAGACGGCAAGCGAGTATGATCGCGATTTGTCTGAAGGAAATATACCAATATACGAGTGGGAAAGAGAGCCAGGTATGAGTTCACCTTGCTCGCTTTGCTTCACGTGCCAAACGGATGAGAAAAGGTGAAGGACAGGTACGTAGATTGCCATCGCTTATCTCCAACAGTACCAAGCACAGTGTTGTTGCCGTCGTCGTGTGGCCTCCGTCTGTTGAAAGTCGAACGAGTAACGGCCGAGCAGAAATACCCCTGTCGAGACCGTCCAGCCTGTATACGACACGGGCCACTGGATATCAGTCTAACGCAGCACTTCCTGAAGGAATGCCGCTGTCGCCGTTGCTGCGCGTGCATGTCGGTGATGTGATTGAGTTTTCGTACGGCTCAGATGACGATCACAACAAGGCCATGCTGGAAGGCCGTGTCATGGACGTGGACCCCGCGAAGCCCCACGAATGTGTCGTCCAAGTGTCGCCTTTTGATCCATTCAAGCGAGTCGATCTTTCAAATGTGCTCTACAAGGTTGTCTATGGAGTCGGAGAGATGACGCGAGTGACGACAGAGATGATCGGGTGGGAGCTGGAGATTCTTCAAAGTGGCCAAGCTCCAGAGCGTGGCGTGATCAAGCAGGTGGACAGCGCGCTCAATTGTGCACTCCTCGCCTTTGAGGATGGGCACAAAGACTGGCGAGATCTCACTATGAACGCGTTCAAGGTCGTGGGGTGCCACCACAGCAGCGTCAAGCGGTCAAACAGTCTGATGAAGCAATCGCAGACAGTAGACGTCCAGCCCCAGTCACCGATCCCAGGCGTACTTGCGATTCGCGCGCCAATACCAGCGACGGAGGCAATCGACTTTGACTGGTATTCAGAAGGTGGATATGTCGAGCTGTGTGACCGTGACGGACGATTCATGGAAGGTGCGCTGCTGTGCGCACAAAGGGGCCAGTCGCTGCAACTTTACAACGAGACGCGCCAGTTCTTCGAGATCCAGATCCACAAGCAGAGCTTCAAGGTCGTCATCCATGGGCTTGTGAGCGTGAAGAGCACTGTGCCTCTAGGTCAGGCAGTCGAGATCTACTCACCTATGCATGGCGAGTTTCGGAGTGGCATGGTGATGAAGCTAGCTGAGGTTGGCAAACTCACGCCAATCCGCTTTGTCGACGTTGGGCTCGAGTGGTTGGATCTCACGTCGCAGACTTTCAAGCTTGTGTTTCTTGTCGAGGACAAGTCGGACCAGGTCACTGTGCAGCAATCTGTGGCTAATGTGAAAAGTGAGCAAGTTGAAGTGGAAAAGGAAAGGATATCAGAGCCCGAGCCTGTAGAAGCCACTAAGCCAAATCGCTACCAACCACGTCAGGAATCCGAGCCTCCGTCACCTCATCAGCATGAGCAAAAGGAGCCAATCAACTCTCACCATCAAGATCAACCACCGATTACTGTCGTCGCCCAGGAGCTCGAGTCTCCAACTCGAAACCGCACTTCGAGGCGACATCATCATCATCACAAGCATACGCGTGACCTGCTGCCTGTTCTCGAACTGGGGCAAACAATTGAGCTATTCGACTCGGCGACAAAGCAATTTGCCAAATACCGCGTGACTCGCGTGCTCCATCCTGACCAAGCCCACCAATACGACGTCGAGCCGTCATCGGATGCCAGCAGCAGCGGCTCAGGTTTGCTTCGTAGCTCCACAACCACCAAGTTGACGATCTCACTAGCAGGCATGAAGGCTCGTCTTCTGCTTAATCCAAGTCACATGCAAGCCTACCAGCCACTTCTTCGCGGCTTCCGCGTGGATGTTTACGACAAGTCCGATCGCTCGGTGCTCACAGGGAAGATCATCGAGGCTTCTCTACCGAGCGAAACACTGGACGAAGCAGTGGACGGTGGGCGTGTCCACGTTAAGCTGAAAGACGGCACAAAGCGCTGGTTCGACGTCAAAACCACGAAGATCAAGCTCAAACTGCAGGGCGAACGATCCATTCCTACCCAGCCCAGTAGGAACGAGGCTGTTGAAGAGCCGTCGTCGTCACCGACTCGAGAAACCGGGTCAGAGTCTGAGATGTGGCAGCGTGTGGATCCTGTGCGAGCAGAATCACCGAGAGTTCGTACGACAGAGGAGGTTAGGCTTTCACATCTGAATCGGCAGCAGAGCGAAAAGATTGTTCGAGGCAACACCTCAGTACCAGCGGCGGTCTCACCACTCATGACTCGTCATGCATCGTCGCCCGATATTGTGCGTGTTCCAGACACGTCACAAGCCTCGTCCCTGTCCAGAATTCCTTCGCTCGACTTCTCCAACATCAACCGCAGTCGCGGAGAACCCGTCGTGACCGCTGATGTGATGGCTGTGGACGGTCAGAGTGAGTCTAGGAGGTCCTCGGGTTCAAATGCGGATGCGCTAAGTGATCTCCTTCCACCGATGGATGATGTATGGACAGAAGAAGCTGCTGGTACATCAGAGGCAGTAAGTTACGTCCACGCCGCCACTGGACAAGTGACGCTCGATCGACCACAATGGCTCAAGAAGGTCGATGAAGCCACGGGAGAGACACTCATCCTAAACACCATCACTGGAGTTCGCTTTCAGCTTCCAACAGCTGGCTCGAGCAGTCTCACTACATCACCTGCTTCCAGTGGCCGTGGCGTGGTGACATTGCCGGTTGGTCCGCTAGAGGCTGCACGCGTCGTGAGCCAACTCAACACGACGACTGTCGACTTGTGTGCACAAGCATTCGGCACATGAATAAAGTCATCACTGCAACCGTTGTTCGAGTTTATGATTCACGATCTACACTTACACTACAGCGCCTCACAACTAGCAATCAGACTCCCTGGAGAGGTCCGTGCTCAACTTACTCGGTGCGCAACCCACGGCGGCCTCCCCATCGTCCCCAGTTGCTGGGGGTCTTGTTGCCACTGTTGTTGTTGTTATTGTTGCCGCTGTTACCGCCGTTCTGGTTGAAGATCGATGAGAAATCGAACGAACCCTTGTTGCCACTGCCGCCCGAGTCGTTGGTGCCAGTGTTCTTGTTATTGTTTTTGTTGTTGCTGCCACCGTTGTTGTTGTTGTTGTTGTTGTTGCCGTTGCCTTGGCCGTTGTTGTTGGAGTTGCCTCTGCCTCCGTTGTTAGCATTGCCTCCTCCACTGTTGCCTCCTCCATTGTTCTGGTTACCGCCTCCACCGTTTTTGCTGCTACCACCGTTGTTGGCGTTGCCACCGCCGCTGTTGTTGTTGTTGCTGCTGCTGTTGGCATTGCCTCCACCACTGCTGTTGTTGGTGTTACCACCACCGCCGTTGTTGGTGTTTGCGTTGCCACTGCCTCCGTTGGCTGTGCCAGTGTCCTTGTCATCGTAGTTATCGTCGCCTCCACCAGTGTTCGCGTTGCTGTTACCAGCGCCACCTCCGCTGTTGTTACTTGTGCCACTGCCGCCGCTTTGGTTGCCAGCGTTGTTACTGGTGTTGCTGTTGGCCGAGCCACCGCCGCCAGTGTTTCCACCAGCAGCAGCTCCACCACCACCACCACCACCACCTCCGTTTTGGATTGGCACACACTGCTTGTAGACCTGCCACTTTGGTTCATGCAGTGCCAGCCAGTAGAATGTGAGCTGGCACTTGCCCTTGCAGGAAGCGTAGCTCACTGGAAGACTGGCAGGGTATCCCGTGAACTTGCCGACGCAGTTGTCTTCGTGAAGCACCATGGTGTTGTCGATCCAGACTTCACACGGACCCGTGTGCGATGTCACGAAACCCTTCTTCTCTTCGTTATTCGCCCATTCTAGCGTGGACATGCTGCTGACGTCCACGGGCGTGCCGTCCGTGACTGTGTTACCACAGCCCGACACGACTGGGTCCATGAGCGACTTGATGTTCTTGTAGGTCGAAGCCTTGAAGGCCGTCGTGAACGTCGCAACGTTACCGGCAGGGTCGCCGTTGAACTTCTTGCCAGCGAACGCACCCGTCATGGTCGACGAGTCGATGAGACCGTTGTAGTTGGTGTTCATCACACCAGGCTTGAACTTGGCTGCCGGTTTGACGATGTACCCGTGCGCATCCACGCTCGCCGCTAGCAATGCAGCTGACACCACAACTGCAACGGTGCTACGTACAACACTGAGAGATGCCATGTTGCCGCTTCGTTTGAATGGGAGCCGAGACTGAGACCGTGCGAATTCGAAACTGATTGGGCTGTCCGTCAGTCTGTAAATGGTTGTGAGCCCGGTGCGCCTAGGACGGTATGCAGTTTCTAGATCCTTCAGTAGGCAGGATCCGCTCGTACAGCTGGATAGGTGGGTTGTTGCCTGGAATCCGGTGGGCTTTCCGTTCATTGCCGTCTGTGTGGATGCCGTCAATGGATTGTCATGTCAAAGGCAAAGGCGCGGCTCGTGCGAACGGATACCACGACATGGCTACATTCAATAGTTTGGGGAGTCAATCCTCTAATAACACATATAGGCGTCGAGCCAGCTGTCAGAATTCTCCACAAAATCGCGCACTAAACCTCTAAAACAGCATACATGATCTCTTGGTGCGCGCCTCTACCAAGTGGAGCTCAAGACCAAAAGCCGCCATTTTGGGAAGGTCTTCCTCGGTGATGAAGGCAATCTTCCACTTCATTCGAAGCTTTGAACACGGATTAGAAATCCAGTAGTGCTGCCGAAACTGAAGCAGCCGAAAACTGAGTGCAGTCCGAAGTGCCGAGCCCGAGCAATACTGGATTCATTCACTGGTGTGCTGTGAGATTACACTCGCGTCTCCATGATAGTGATCGCAGCTATTACCTCGATTGTTGATGGAGCGATGGATTCCGCCGTGCTGTACCCTCGTGCATGATGACTGATTGAATGCTGTACAGCCTGTACTGTACAGTCGGTACTGTACTACTGCTCCACTCCAATTGCTGGTCTCGGCAGACACTTGGAGGAAGACAGGCGAACATGCCGTCTTTCAGAAGTTCTGATCCATATCCATCCGTACATTGTACTACCACCGATGGCCATGATGATTTTTCGAGCTCTTGCAGTACTGGTCTGAGCTGTGTGTGTCGCTGTCTTCGTCGACTCGTATCGACATCTTTCAATTTAAGGTTTAAGGTAGCTGGAAACAGGGAAGGGGAATGCAGTTCAGTATCGGAAAGGCAAACCTGCGCAAAATCTATTGTTTGACGCTTACGAATGTCACGCGGACAATACATACGTACCCCTCCTTTCGGGGGCTTATACATCAATGCTGGGGCTGGGATCCGACTTAGTCGGCGCGAAGAGCACGACGACGCTTGCACGCTTTCTTGGTTGGCGCAGGAGCCGATGGCGAGACTGGCGATGGGGCCTGGGTGGCAGGCTTTGGGTTGGTGTTGCCACCGACGTCCTTGCCGTTGCCCGAGGATGGCTTGGTGTTGGCCGATGGGGCCGTGGTGGCCGCTGGCGTGGACGCGCTGCCACCGCCCGAACCGTTCTTGATCGGCACGCACTGCTTGTACACCTGCCACTTTGGCTCGTGGAGCGCCAGCCAGTAGAACGTGAGCTTGCAGTCACCCTTGCAGGCCGAGAAGTCGACTGGGATGTCCGCTGGGTAGCCCGTGAACTTGCCGACACAGTTGTCCTCGTGCATGACCATGACATCGTCGATCCAGACCTCACACGGACCCGTGTGCGACAACACGAAGCCCTTCTTCTCCTGGTCGTTAGCCCACTGGACCGACTTGAGGCTGCTCACATCGACTGGCGTGCCATCGGTCAGGGTGTTGCCGCAGTCCGCGACCACTGGGTCCATCATGGACTTGATGTCCTTGTAGGTCGACGCCTTGAAGGCAGCCGTGAAGGTGGCGACGTTGTTTTCCGGGTTGTCGTTGAACTTCTTGCCAGCAAACGCACCCGTCATGGTGGATGAGTCGATGAGGCCGTTGTAGTTGGTGGTCATCACACCCGGCTTGAACTTGGCCGCAGGCTGCACGAGGTAGCCGTGGGCATTGACGCTCGTAGAGAGCAGAGCGGCAGAGGCGGCGGCGACGGCGAACTTCATAGTGGTGCTGATGCTTTTGCTTTGGAGCTGTCGGCGAAGAGGTAGATTGAGGAATGAGAGAGGAGGAGGGCGGTCAATTAGACGAGCTTCCAGAGATCCCGACATCCGGGGATTTCCAGGGACACGGTGTCTGTGGGGGAGAGGGACGCGACAGAGAGGCAGACGACTGGGATTCCAGGGCTTGCGTGGGCACCATCTGGATCGCGTCCAGCAAGTCCTCCATTTTGGAGTTCGGAGTGGTAACATGCGAATCCAGAGTCTGGAAGCTTTGGTTCGGGCGAGGGGGCAACATGGCCATCTGGTTTCGTAGCACTGGATCTGTGAACGAGAAACAGGCACGGTGCCAAAACAAGGTGAGGTAGAGAGTTGTATGGCCCGACTATGAAGGATGGAAGACACCGTGAATCACGGCGTGATTGGTCCTCCGGGCCACGCTGACTAACATCTTCTGGCACAACGAGTTTGATGCTCGAGGGTTCAAAGTACGACAACGTGACAACATCAAACTTATTTTACGGTGTGTTCCTTTCGCCAGACGTAAAACGTGGTATACTAGGGGCGGAAACTGGGGGAGAGACCCACTAGACACACCCTTTTTTGCGAAATAATTTGTGTGTTGTAGCCATGTGTGTCGTGATTCACGACTCGTGAAGGGTCCTTCGCGGATTCACGCGTCGCCCGGCTCTCTTTCGCGATGGCCACACGCGCGCTTCCGCGTCTTTCTAGTCCGTTCGGCTGAACATGCCATGAACAGACCTCGCAAGTTCCTGGCCAATGCGATCAGCAACGGCCGCATGTACTATGTGGATAGAAAATGCCTCAAGTCCGAATGTGAGCTTGGACACACGCCTTGCCAGTCACAATTGACGGGCGTCGATCGCCAGAACGCAGGATGCGTCTAAAAGCACGCCGTCTGTTTTCCGAGAATTTCGATCAAGCCGACACGCGACGGTCGCCTGCGCGAAGCGGCCAGCTGCTGGTCTCATAATTGGTGTTCTTCGTGACGCCATCAATGATGGCCCCAGCATGTGGGCGTGGTCTGGGTCCCAGCCCAGATTCCGGAGACAGTCTGGATTCCAGAGCGTGCCTGAATCCAGAGTTCGCGATGGTGACGCGTGCAGGAACAGCCACTAGAGACACTCGTCCGGCAGCGCTTCCATTTTCTTCCTGCAGGTGGATGGTATGGGGACAGTAATGTAGGTGGGCTCATCGGTCAATGGGCACTCAGGAAAGTAACGACCAGGGTTCGGAATTCACTGGATCGCCCTGGATGTTGCTTGGATCCATTGGAGCTCACTGTCGTGGGGTAGCATGTGATGGAGCATCGGCGCCAAGCGCAGTGGATCCAGAAATCCAGTGAACGTCTCCATTACTCGGAGGTGGGGGTGGACCGGCGCTTGGATCAGGAACGTGGCCACTGACCGCGAACCGAACTGCTTCTTCCCACCACTCCACTCGGATCCCACTATGCATGGACAGACAATGGAGACAGTCAGCCAGGCAACGGAGGTGGGAAGATCCAGTGCTTCGGTCTCCGAAGTTTGGAGACGCTCGGTGAAGGCACCACAAGTTGTGATCCACAACGGGCAACACGCTGTGTTCCTGTGGCCTCGGTGTGAAGCTCACCCTGGCGACCAGAGGGCCGCTGGGGAAGTTGGCTCGCTGGACGAAGGATTCAACGCCTCCTCAGGAAGAAGTGGCGGTCGTTACATCATCAACCTGCACGGGCGAGCTCTCATTGATTCCAACAGGGCGCGGTTCGACCACTCAGGTCTAGGATTCTTGCTGTTGTGTAGCCATTTGGCTACATACCCTCGAAAAAGCATATCCTTTCAAAATAGTCATACCAAGTATCATATATCAAGGTGCTAAGTTATATTGTTTTGTCTTGGACTGTACTCCCAATGCATCCTCCCCGACACCATCGAACGAAGACGAGAAACCCAGCAAGCAACCGGGAAGATGGCGCGCCGCGACGAGGACGCCGCGGCGTCTGCAGCCGACAAGAAGGCCCAGGAGATCGTGGAAATGAACGAAGAGGATGAAGAGGCCATCCGCGCCAAGCTGCGCCAGTCCGGGTGGGACAAGAAGAAGCTGCTCAAGCTCAAAGAGGCCGAGAAAAGCGACGCCAAGAGCGCCGACGACGACAAGAAGACGTCGGCCAAGGACTCCAAGGACAAGGACAAGGACGGCAGCAAGCGCACGAGCGGCCGTGACGACAAGGACCGTGACCGTGAGCGAGAGAGGGGTCGAGACCGCGACCGTGACGACAAGGACAAGGACCGCCGCTCCGGACGCACCAGTCGCCGGTCGCGCAGCGCGAGACGCCGCGATAAAGACCGCGACCGCCGCCGCGATAAAGACCGTGGCTCGCGTCGCAACCGCTCACGATCTGTGTCGAAATCGCGCTCTCGCTCGCGTTCCACGTCGGTTCGTCGCCGTGAAAAGGACCATGGACGCGACCGCGAGCGCTCCAGTCGTGGTGACAAGCGCCGCTCGCGTTCGCGCTCTGTGTCGGCGTCTCGTTCGCGCTCAGCGTCGAAATCTCGAGCGTCCAAGCGCTCTCGAACGGACGACAAGAAGAGTGAGAAGCCAGCGGCAGAGGAGGTCATCGACGAGAAGAAGGACAAGGACACGGAGGTGAACCCTGCGTCTGAAGCTAACGGCGAGAAGAAGGAAGACAAGCCGAAGGACAAGGACGAGCGCAAGAGCCACAAAAGCAGCCGCCACCGCTCGCGTTCGGCGTCCCGATCGCCGTCGCGGTCGACTCGCCACCGCCGTCGTCGTCACCGATCGTCATCACGCTCACGCTCGGCTTCGCGCAGCCGTCGTGGCCGTGGACGAGGGGGATCACGCTCGCGATCGCGTTCGCACCGCCGTCGCTCGTCGCGTCGCCGCCACAGCCGAAGCCGTAGCCGTTCCCGCAGCAGCTACTCTCGCCGTCGACGCTCCAAGTCGAACGACCGCAGTCGACGGAACGCGAACAGCTCGCCATCGCCAGGCCAGCACCCTCCGACAGCGGCTGCTCCTGTTGTTCCCGGGGTGCCTGGTGTGGTGAACCCAGTGAACCCGACGATCACGCAGCTGATGCAGCAGTACCCGACAATGAGTCTCCAGGACATCATCGCGAAGATGCAGGCATCCAACTTGACGATGGCTGCTGCTGTGTCCATGAAGCCAGCTCGTGAGTTGTATGTCGGCAACCTTCCTCCAAGCATTACTGGTCCACAGCTTCAGGAGTTCCTGGGTACCATCATCCAGCAAGTCGGCCTCACGGTGCAACCTGGCAATCCGATCTTGAGCACGTGGATCTCAACCGACGGCCACTTCGCGTTCTGCGAGATGCGCTCGATCGAGGAGTGCAACATGGCATTGATGCTGAACCAGCTGCCTCTTCTCGGACAGCCTTTGAAGTTTGGTCGCCCGAAGAGCTTCATGGGACCTCCACAGCCGATGCCCACTCTCTCGGCTCGTACCCAGACAGCATTGACGAATCTTGGGTGCACACCAAACCCCGTGTGGTTTGCGACGCCATCGATCGGCGATCTGTCTTCAGTCGCTTCCATGACGGCATCGCTCACGTCTGCTGTGCCTGGGTTCGGCGCGCCAACAGCCCCACTCGGCGTGGCTCCTTTCGCTGCTCCACAGGCTGCCCCAGCCCCCGTCGCCACAAACGCGACCGGTGCCTCGTCGAACAAGTTGGTGATGTCCAACATCCCAGCGGTGCTCAATGACGACCAGGTGAAGGAGCTGGTCCAGCCGTTTGGAGACCTCAAGAGTTTCCAATTGATCGTAGTGGCTGACCAGCCAACTGCCAGCGCGTTATTCGAGTACGCAGATGAAAGTGTCACGGATGACGCTGTGAAGGGCCTGGACGGCTTGGAGCTTGGACCAGACCCACTGGTGGTGCGTCGCGCCGCTGCAAGTGAAGAAGAGACTGGACCAGTGTTGAAGATGGTACGTTTTGCCGCTCGATTGCGGAAGTTGCGGTGGCTGAGAGGACTAATTGTTGTATTTCGTGACCAGGCAAACATGGTGTCGATTGATGAACTGAACGATGACGAGGAGTTTGCTGATTTGAAGGACGACGTCGAAGAAGAGTGCAAGCGTTTCGGCTCGGTTGTCGCCCTGGAAATTCCTCGCCCAAATGTACGTGTATCCATCGCTGCTGCTGCTACTTCCAATGTGTGAAGTACTGACTCCTCTCTGTAGAATGGACAGAATGTGCCTGGCCTCGGAAGTATCTTCGTGCAATTCGAAACGATCGGTCAAGCTGCTGCGGCCCTGAAGGTACGTGTTGATCCACCCAATTTATCATGAAAGGCTTCGCTAATTTGTGCTATGATTATTAGGCTCTGAGCGGCCGTAAGTTCGGCGGCAACATCGTGATGGTCTCCTACTTCCCGCTGGCCAAGTTCCAGCAGAAGGATTTCGTTTGATACTTCTCTCCCTCTCTCTCTTCGGATGGCGGTTTGGATCATCTAGCGACATGACACGAAAACCAAAAACGTACAAGGCGCTATGTCGTGTGATGATGTAGTTCGTTTCACAAGAAGCCAAGACGCCACGCCGAGGCTCCAGTGTCTTTTTCGATCGATCAATTCTCAGGGGGGAATCGGGAGGTACATCGGGAGGCACTGCCGGCTAACCGTATCTGATTTGGCTCCTGTAGATTGGTGAACATGCACACTTTGCTGTTGTTTGTGTCTGCTGTTGTTGTATATGTATGCGTATCTCACGATGGAAGGCAAAGAAAGCGGTGGCTCCCACGAGATTTACCAGTACGGTGTACGCGCCACGTCGTCACGCCGCTTTGAATGGCTCACTTGGGATGGAACGGTGTAGATAGGGGACTGACCGACACAAGACTCAGTCAAGAGAAGACGCGTTTGGGTCCGCAGTACCAGAGGATTTCCAGCCACTTGAGGCCCCAGTGAGAGCCGCCGGTGGGTACGATGTCACGCGTTTGGAAATGCGGTGATAGTACCGATACTCCTGGTTGGCGTAGTCGAAGAAACTCTCCCACAGACAATTTCCCACCTCGTCGAAGTCGACCTCGTTGAACAAGACACCACTCTGAATGGCTCCAGCCGAAGCGTCAGTTGTTGAGCTAGCGTCTGTCGGCTCAGTGACGGGCTCAACTTCGACTCTCTCCAGCGTGTCGCTTCCAAGTTGTTCAAGGCTTGTGTCGACTGTCGGCATTGGTGGTCGCGTCTTTTGTATGCGTGATTCCGTCTCGACGGGTGCGAACTGTGCGATCTCCCACAACATCTCCTGATAGTTGTCCTTCGGCTGGTGCGTCACAAAATCGAATCCACACTGGCGATCCTGCAGTATTTCCGACGGCCAGATCGACGGGAAGTCGCCATCGCCGTAGTCACAGCGGATGCCGTAGAAGTTGAAGAGCTTGCGCGTCTCGTGGGCTCGCCGCTTGCCTCTGCCGTGCACGATCTCGTGACAACCCTCACAGAAGAACTCACAGCACGTCGCACACTCGACAAGCCCACACGCAGGCGTATCTAGAAGTGAAGATTGAGTCAGACCACAGCCAAAAATTCGAGATCGTCCCTGCAAGACGGACACCCACCGCATTGGTCGCATGCTGGCCGTGGCTGCAGCATCAGAATCTCTCTCGGCATCCGCCATCGGATGTCACCGTTGACTTGGTTCTACGAATCAAAGTCAACACCCACGGTTGAAATCACGAACATCGGATCAAGAACGCGGGGAAGTTGGCGTTGTCACTCACGTAGAAGAACGGCGCTCCGAAGCCCATGCCGTGCTGGTTGTTCGTATCGATGAGTCTCTTCCAACGCGACCGCTTCTCGTCTTGCACGCGCTCAATCTCCTTCATCGCCTGAAGTCTCCGCCAGTGGGCTTGGACCAGAGTCGCCGCCCAAATTTCCATGTCGTCATCACGCTGCTTGACGCGAAGAAGTTCGTCCATGACGCCTCGAGCACGTTTACGCATAGCAAACCTTCGGAACGTGCGTTGGAGGTGGATCGCGGCGCGTAATTGCCTTTCGAGCCCCTGTCGCTTCGCCTCTTGAAGGACTGCGAATCCAATACGATCGATCCGGCCTCTCCAGTGGCGCTGAATGAATACAGCGGCGTTCTCGCACTCTGCGTGACGTCGCGCAAACCGCAGCAGGTCCATCGAGTCCCGTGCTTTCCGCGAACGGAAAGCCGTTTGGAGCCTGATCGCACATTGTTCACGGAACGCCAGATCAGCTCGCCGTCGCTGCGCTTCTGTCCATGCAACTCGCCGCCTGAATTGTGCTTGGATTCTGACGGCACTCGCCTGACGTCGTTGAAGCTCCAATTGCTTCTCTCGCTCGGCTTGCTTGGCCATCTTCCGATCCATGCGACCGCGATAAATCGCCTGGATGCGAAGTGAAGCCTCGAGTTGTTCCTGTTCGAGTGCCTGCTTTTGAATCTGCAGCAAGTTGAACCGTTTGCGAGCAGCGATTCCTCGATATCGGCGTTGGAGCAGCGTCGCTGCAGCTACTTCGCGGCGGTGTTCTTGTCGACGAGCAGCCATGATCGCGTAGGCGAGATGAACGGCACGCTTAGCGCGATACCGACGCTGTACTAGGATTGCGTACTTCTCGGTCTGCTGCTCGAAAACGGCCTGCAACAGAGTGTGGGCTTTTCGGCTGGCTCGAAGCGCACGGTACTGACGTTGGATCTGGATGGCCGACTTCTCTAGCCCTGAGCGAAGCAGTTTGCGAAGCAGTACCTCACGTCTTGCCTTCCGTCCACGCCATACGCTTTGCAGTCGACGTGCAACGAAGACACGGCGAGAATGTTCCAGTTTAAGGAGCGCGTCTCGCCGGGCAAGACGTTTGCGGAAGAGATTTTGCACCTTGACGGCGGCTGCCCACAGCACACACGCCTCCTCGACAAATCGCCTGTCCTTGGCCCGATGGACGGGGAAGATCCCGAACTCGACATTGCTCTGATTAGCAGCCACACCTGTCGGTACACGCAGCTTGCCGAAGGGCCACGATGAGCTCAAGCTTTGCAACACGCGAGCGGAAACTCGACAGCCGTGCACACTCAACGTAAGAAGGAGAGGACACACAAACGCGAGTCGAGCAATCGGGTCTTGCGTGATCTTAGAGCATCCAGCAAGGTACAAGTGCGCAAGTATCGGCTTCTGAAAGCCGTCAACGAGTGCTGTCAACCCAATGTCAGTGATCAATGGGCACCCAGAGAAGTCGAGCGTTTCAAACTGGTCGGCTCGTGATGCCAAATGGCGCAAGCCGGCGTCGCTGATCTTGTCGCACTGCGAAACGAATAGCTCTTTCAGGGCAACACCGTGGGCTCCGATGGCAGCTAGCATTGCGTTGTTGCAGAGCTGTACACTGGAAAGGTTCAGCGACACCAACAACGGACAGCCGTGAAGTAAGGCATTCACAGCAAGCAGCGTGATCTTGGGGCACGACTTCAGGTTGATCTTCGTGAGGTTATGACAGCTCGCGCCAAGAGCAACGAGTGCGCGCTCGACAAGCTGGAAGCATCCGCTGAGATTCATCTCCTCGATATCTACGACAGAAGACAAGGCACAGTTATGACAGAATTCAAGCTCGATGCAACAAAGTGGGACGTACTTGTGCAGCCCTTCGCGATGGCCTGGAGGCCTTCAAGCGCAAAGTCTCGTTTGCTGCCGTCCGAGACCAAGTACAAGTTGCTGACGTGGAGCGATTCGAGTTGCGTGCACCCGGTCGAGAGAAAGCGAAGCCCGACGTCCGACACGTTCTTCACGTTCGTGATCTTGAGCTTTTTCAGCTTCGGACAAGAGGTGCTGATAGCTCGCACGGACGTATCTGTCACGTGGAACACGTTGCTCAGATCCAGAATTTCGAGTTGCGGACAACCGTCAGCGATCCACTTCACGCCTGCGTCCGTCATGAAGTTGCACCCCGCGAGCGCCACCTCTTTGAGCAGAGGACAATGTTCTCCGAGAGCTGCACAGCTTGTATCGGTGAGCTTCTCGCTGTACTGAACGCGACTGAGTGTGATTTTCTGTAGAGCGCGGCATTGCTGGGCAAGCTGCACGACCCCGACGTCGGATACTTGGACACAGTCAGTGAGTTGGATGGATCGCAGCTTTGGACACTGATGCGCCAGTGCTTTCAGTAGGTTATCGTTGATTTGGGAGCACCGTGCGACGTTCAAGTGCTCCAGTGTCGCTGAAAACGAGTAGAAGCAGCGCAGCAGCACCCAGTCGCCCAGTTGGGAGCAGTCGGCGATCTGTAGATCCTGTACGCGTGTGCACAGCTCAGCGATGGCGCCAAGTCCCGCGCCTTTCATGCCCGTGCATTGCGAGAGGTTGATACGCTGCAAGAGCGGGCAGTTTGCTGCTAGTGCTCTCAGCCCCGCGTCTGTGATCTGCGACGCACTGGCGATCTCCAGCGCCTCGAGAGTTGGCACATTATCAGCGATGGATTTGAGACCGACGTCGGTGATCTGGTCGGCTCCGTTGATGATGATGGATCGAGTCAAGACGATGTCGTGCACATCGCCCGTATTTTCTGTGAGAGCTGCCCCAGCGAGTGACACTGCAGAAGATCCAGTCAGTGGACGCGCACCTGTGTCAACACTGAGCAGCCCGTTGCCCGCCAGTCTCTGCTTGGCAGTGTTATGGATCCTGCGATTGCGAGCTCCGATGCGATGCAGCGTCACATCAGACACGATGGTCGTCCAACGACTGATGTTAATGTGGGCGGAACCGTGGATGAACTGTGATGGCAGCTCACTGGGGGTACTAAACGTGTGACTGCTGCCCTGTTTTTCAGCGGCCGCTGCGAGAACAGCGAGTCGTCCGAGAATCGACGGCCTGTGCATCCAACATGGGACTCAGCCATCCACAACAACCGCTAGGAGCTGCTGAACGTACTTCTTTTCGAGCAGACGAGGACGCGCTGCTCTTACCACGAATTCTCCTGTTGGGAACGTCTCGTGCTGGTTGGAAACGGCTTTGTCCTGCTTTGAAGTCGATTTGATCGCCTTGCGCATCGGTTTCTCGCGCCCGATTGCGGTGTCAGCGTCATTATCCTCCGTCTGCGGTTGTGATGCGACTGAGTCACTGGGTGTCGGTGGTGAGAGCGTCTCCAGTCGGATTGACGACCGCGTTGGCTTGAGGCGCTTGCCGTGGAGTTGGGTCTTGGGCTTGGTGAGACCGTCGCTCGAAGGGTCACTAGCGCCCGGCGCAGCATGTAGACGGGAGCCACTGCCCATCAACCTACATGTACATCCATCCATACACATGCAGCATCACCACCATAGACAGTGGCGCATTAGCTCTCCGTCTCAAGCGTCCATCCAGGCGAAATGATCAGCGCCGACGTCTGGTCTCACTAGCATCCATCCTCATCACGAACAGCGCCGACTACATGTATGAGATCTCCATCAAGGTAGGATCGGACATGTCGGGCTGATCAATTCGATAGTATGTATACGTACGGGGTGAGCCTCCGACGGCGTTCGTCTTCATTGGAGCTGTAGACGACGCGTCGGTAGTCATCGAGCAGCGTCATGCTGCGTGCATTCACGCGAGGTGATCGGTAATGGAGTACAGCCTACTGTTTTAGGCTAAATTTAGCTTGAAGAAACGCTGTTTTCAGACGCAGAAATCGCTTTTTCACGGAGCTACTGATGTAGGTGATTGATTAGCTGATGATGTCTCTGATTTGCGCTCGTGGCGTTGCGAATCAAGAAGAGGATTCCAGAGACGCAACGCTCCTTCCTCCACTCACTTCGTCACGACTTCGAAGTGAACAGGTAGATTAACCATCGAGAGCCAATCAGCGCTGTTTGTGGACAGCGCCGAACTATGGTCGGAAGTGAAATGGTGGCTTGCAACGCACACGACTTCAGCATTCTTCGCACTTGGGTTAGATGAAGGCAAATCGGCGCTAAAATGGGCCATTGCTTTACGTTCTACAGCACGAGGCGAGCTGCGAGAATTGGGCGGATTTTGCGAACCGACATGCACGAGAGTTGAGGCCAGACATCGAATGGAAGCTGCGATCTGACCGCTAATTGCTCAAAAGGGCTCCTCTCCTTTCGATTGTGGATGATAAGCATGCTCGTCTTTCAAGAACGATTCGCTGGCTGCCAATCGCACGCTACCAACCCTGAGATTTCTGCCTGAAACCCGCGAGGGAGATGAAAAAAAAGAAGCGGATGGTGTGACTCGGAGAGGGCTCTTTGACCCTGGCCAACCATAAAGCAGGGAACCAAGTTGGTCCCAACAGTCCACAGAAGCTGTCAGTTGCTCAATGCCCAGTGATTGATTGCCCATCCCAGAGGACTTGGACCTGTGGCCGAAGGCCTCGTCCACAAGATCGTTTAGGATACTGTACAGTACAATACTAAGGACTCTACCGGTACACTGTACCATGGACAATTCGTGAAGATGAATCAAAGGCACGCACGGCTGCTTGTCGCGGCCAACAACAGAGCTGCATGCGTCGACTCGCAGAAGATGACGCTGGCTATCCATGATGCTGTGTTTATGCTTTTGTGGTCAACAACGGCACTGTAATGGCCTGTTACCCACCGGCACGACGCCTCAGCGACTAATTACAGGGATTTTGTGTGGCAGAATGGAACGCTGCAGCCATTTACACCTCTAATCTAGTGAATATGGCGTGGTGCTGTTCAAATCTACTGAGATAATGGCATCCATCATGGCAAGACAGCCGGGTCGTGACATCAGATGCAGCGGATCGTCTCCTGCATAGCCGGACGCTCTCCCGTTAATCTCCGCATACTAAAATGAAGCTATTGTGAGGAGCTCACTTAGAAAGACACAGGTGGCAAGGGCCAACTGATCCCGTCGTTCCGTTGATTCCAGATCCTGTCATGACTGCGAGCCACGTGTGACTGACCACCGTGACTGTGCTGCGCGTGACTTCCAAGTCTCACGGACTCACCGTGAGACTCCCAGTCTGATGCAAAGAGCAGGTGGCAAGCCCATCCGCCTTTCCCGCCGACGAAGGAGGGATCTGTGTTGATGGGCGAGCGACATACCAAGAACATGCAGACACATTCGTCGGCTGGCCTGCCCTTCCCTCTCTCCCTCCCTCTCCTCTCCTTGCTCTCCTGCCTGTGGGCTTGTCCCTCCCCGGCCAGCTTTCCGTTCCCGACGTGTCGGTCGGTCTCTCCGTTCCGTAGGCTTTTACGATCTTCACTTTCGAATTTGCCTCGAGTCCCGGATCTCCACCAAGTCTCCAGTCTCTCTCTCCATTCAAGAGCCAAGTCAAGCATGTCGACCGCGAAAGTGAGCCTCCAGGAGCGCGTCTCGTACGCCAGCTCCGCCACGAAGGGTGAAAAGGGCGGATACGCCGAAGTCGCCACGCCAGACCTCGAGGATGGTGCTCTCCGCTCGGGCGGTGCCCCGGAGCTGCTGTCCAAAGAGTCGTTCGGTCTGCTGGCCCAGTACGCGGCCGTCGGTCTCGTGTACGGGACGCTTCCTAGCATGGTCTACCCGTTCCTGACCACGTACCTGAACATGGAAGGCCAGGCCACGACCTCGGCGACGGCGCTGCTGGCGATCCCGTGGTCGCTCAAGGTGTTCATCGGTATGCTTTCGGACAACGTGCCGATCTTCGGCTTCCGTCGTCGTCCATACATGATGATCGGCTGGACGATGTGCTCGATCTGTCTCTTCGTCATGGCTCTCATGCCAATGCCAAAGCCATACTACGTCAAGCCAGAGTACATGCACGTGGACCCAGAGGACTACGAGAAGGAAGGTGTCGAAGTCAACGAGGACGCCCCAGGCGCTGGCAGCAAGTACATCGTGCTCATGATGCTCGCGTCGCTCGGCTACCTTCTCGCTGATGTCGCTGCCGATGCCGTGGTCGTTGAGTACGCCCAGCGTGAGCCAGAGGCCATCCGTGGCCGCACGCAGACTGCCATCTACACCGTCCGCACGTTCTTCAGCATCTTCGCCAGCTGCATCCTCGCGTTCCTCATGAACGGCCCAGAGTACAACGGTGACTTCAGCTTCTCGCTGTCGTTCGCGCAGGTCATGCTCATCCTCGCCATCTTCTGTGTGCCCGTCATCGCCATGACCTGGTTCTTCATCCGTGAAGAGAAGTACGACCGCCAGAACTTTGGTGAGTACATCCGTGTGCTGTGGGAGGCTCTCCAGTCGCGTGCGTTCTACCAGATCATCGCCTACAGCTTCTTCTCCGGTGTGTTCGCCAGCATCAGCTACGTGGCGTCCAACCCGATCACCAACTACTGGATCCAGGCGTCCAACCTCACCTACAACCTCAGCTCCATCCTGGGCAGTTTGGTCATGGTGATCACGCTCACGGCCGTCGGCAAGTGGGGTCTCCAGTGGAACTGGCGCATCGTCATCGCCGCCACCATGATTGGTGTCCTGGCCATCGACGTCGTTGTGACCATGCTCGCGACGTGGGACATTGTGCGCACGCAGTGGTTCTGGCTCGGTGTGCCAATCGTGGAGAACGTGCCTGCCAGTATCTCGTTCATCGTCTCGACCTACGTCGTCGTGGAGCTTGCTGGCAACGGTAACGAGGGTGCGTGCTACGGTCTCCTGACCACGGTCATGAACCTCAGCAGCCCGTTCGCGCTCACGATCACCAAGAACATCAACGCGTCGTTCGATGTATGGAACAAGGACATCAAGGCCGACACGCACCACGTGCGTACCCACGTGACGTACACGATCATGATCTCGTACGCCGCCAAGCTCGCGTCGCTGGGCTTCCTGTTCATGCTGCCAAAGCAGAAGGCTGAGACCCAGGAGCTCAAGCGCAACGGCGGCAGCAGCAAGTTCTGGGGCGGAGTCACGATCTTCTACTGCATGTTCGCGCTCTGCTGGTCGATCATGACCAACCTGTTCGCCATCTTCGAGAGCACGCAGTGTCTCGCGATCACGGGCGGCTGCCACAACGGATAAAGCAATTCGCATTGCTACCGCAAAACCCCGTTTCGTGGTACAAGCTGCAGTAGCAAGCTAGCACCAGTAGTTCTAGTACTAGTAGCGACTGGAAGCTACGACTCTTTACGTCACTAATCAATCAATCGTTTTGTATTTTCCCCCAAATTTAACGATCAAAATTTCTCACAATTAGAAGTAGGAAGAGTTTTTCATCATTTGAACGTGGAAATCTGGACCACTTTCGTGAAATTTCCGTATCTGACCGTACTGCTCATGCATTTGCACTGCAAGCGGATGACTCGCCTCACGAGTCGTGCATTGCCATCACCATGGTCGCGGTCGTCACGCTCGACGCTGTGTGGTCGTGACCTGGGACGTCCTTGCTGTTGTTGTTGAGTTTGAAGTTTTTTGGTTTCACGATAAAACGAACAACCGGGGACGTTCTTCGTAGCAAATGGTTCTGGCTCGTGAGGATCGGCGAGCAAGTGCCTTTGGGTATGAGTTTCATCGTCTCGACGTTCGTCGTCGTAGAGTCCGTGTGGAACAAAGATATCCTAGCGGACACCACCTACGTGCGGTGGCAGGTCACGTACACGATCCTCATCGCCTACGTGTTCAAGCTCGGCTCGATGATAATGCGCAATTAAGGTCCTTTTTCGGTCAGGCCTCGTCTTCGGTCTTATGACCTCTAGACAAGACCTGCGACAAGAAAAGAGTGAGATCCAAAGCGTGCAACCGGAACATAGGCCACATAGACGCATCCTCCGAATGCATGACAGAAGCGAAGCGACCACCTCCATGACTGTCATCCTGGCTCGCGACAACGACAAAGACCGTCAGTGTTGTCGACGCCTTCTCACAGAAACAGACATAGACCCACGTAGCGTCTACGACACCGACAACGGCATAAAGCAGTCTATACTTCGTGCACTAGGCTTCCATCCCAACTACCTGTCTTACGTGTCAACGCCACGAACACGAGGA
>JAADVL010000436.1:0-26692 GCA_023334995.1 Pythium sukuiense
GGAAGCTGTTGTGGAAGTCTAATTATGGGAAGCTCTAAAAACTCGAAGTGTCGCCGAACGGTAAGCTTTCTTCGTATTTTACGGCTTGTGTCACCTTTTGCAGAAACATTCGATTTGTGTCACCTTTTGGAATTTGCCCTACTAAATAATATATCAAGAACGAAATTACCAGAATAGACATACCAAGACAAACACACAACTCCAAACCAACGGCCGCATGAAAACTCAGTGGGAAAACCCACCCGGCCTAGAACGGTTAGCCCCTCCACTACCAGGATACTTCGTTTTTAAATTATCTAACGGTTAAAGTTAAAATTTAAATTCGCCATGCGTTATGAAGACGACGGACTCTTCAGACTCATGGGTAGACATGTCCAATCGAAAGATCTCGTTCCCGGCTTTTTCCGGGTATTTTTAACTTCGTAAGTAACATCAAGTTGCATCCTACAGCAGACGTCAAACTTCGAAAAAACATGTTGTAAAAAACAATATGTATTCACATTTTGTAAAACACAACGTGTGGAAGTGGAGGGGTTAATCCATTCAACTTGATTCGCTTGAGTCAGAAGGACCCCTGCGTGGAGCAACCACAAACCTCACTTCGTCACTACCGGGATGGTCACTAGGGGGAGGGCCGGGGGGTCCCCTTCCAGGCACTGGATCCCTTTCCACCTCCGGGATCGATCCAGGGACCGCTCGGCTAAAAATCCGTTTTAGGACCGGGCGGAAATGAAGGCATAATTACCCTCGCAAAAGGAAAGAGCCTTTCATACAGCATGTTACCCTTCATAAATGATCCAATTTACTAGAATGTGATTGTGAAGGTTAATACCCGATAGTGGAGGGGATTTGGACCTCCTCCCTGTGTTCGGCACTGTAGCTCCTCATCATCCCGATTGATAAAGAGAGACAAAAGGAAGATGACGGACTACCGCTTGTTCCCGGAGGCGTATGTGAAGGTGCTGCTGCACACGGCCAAGTACCCTTCTAGCTCGTGCAGCGGGCTTCTGATCGGCGAGGAGTCGGGCAGCGTGTTCGAGATCGTGGACGCCGTGCCGCTGTTCCACCACGAGTCGCCACTTGCGCCGCTCACGGAGGTGGCGTGCACGCTCGTGGACACGTGGGCGGCGGCGCAGAAGCGAAAGATCGTGGGCTTCTACTACGCCAGTGGCGTCGGGCTCGAGGCGCAGCCCACGCTGAGCTTCTCGGGCGAGAAGATCGCCGACCAGGTCGAGGCCAACGCCTCACGCGCCTGTGTGCTGCTGGTCCGAGCTCCTCGTTTTCGTGGACGGATGACTGGATCTCATGGGCATTTGTGGTGGTGATGTAGATCGAGAACGCGCAGCTCAACAGCGAGGCGAAGACGGGCGTGCAGCTGCTGCTCAAGGACGTCAAGCGCGGCTGGACGCGCGTGGAGAACCGCCTCCACCTCACGGAGGAGTCGAGCGGCGACCACTCGCCTGTCAAGCTCTTCTCGCGCGCACTGCAGCAGAACGTGCAGGACGAGCTGGTGGACATGGACGAACACTTTGAGGACGCGGCCAAGGACTGGCGGAACCCGCAGCTCCACAAGCTGCTCAAGCTCAATGTGTAACCTACGCGAGCCTTGGCACACTCTTCCAAAGATCCACCGTGAAGAGACCGTGGGAAGAAGACGAGAAAGGCGGCAGGTCTTGAGTTTTTCCATAATAGATGACTTTAGTTGTTCGTTTTGATTCGGTGGGAAGAGAATCCTACTTACATTCACAAGAGCTCCTGTTGGTAGTGTTGGTACGCTTGCGATCGCGCGTGGTGCACGGCATTGCTGATGGGGGTGTGAGCTGTTGGCTGCGAGGCGAGCGACTGGAGATAGTTGCCCAGTACGAGTCGAGCGTTCTCGAGATCCCAGAGCATCGGGTGCACGTTCCACAGCAGACACACGAAGCGCGAGGCCGCCGCGTACTCCCTCAGACACACAAGCCGACAAACGTAGTACTCGGTCGTAGAGGTCCAGGCGAGCACCATCTTGTTGGTGCTCTCGGAAAAGAAAGCGAGGAGCACCGAGTCGAGTCCGTCGACTTGGAGCAGCGCCTGCAGATCGAATCGAAGCAGGAGCAGCTCTAGTAGACGCGACTTCGTTGATGGGGATGACGATGACGATGTGAGCAGTTGCCGGGAGGCGTCGAGGAGCTGCGTTGCGTGCTGATCGCGAAGCTCACGGAAGGGGCAGACGAGCAGTATCATGATCGCCAACGCAGCTTGCTTCTTGTCAGCTACAGCCCGTTCGAAAAACTCGTTGATCGCAGCTGGAGACGTCACGAGTTGATCGTACGCGACAAAGGTGTACCATTGCAACAGGCGTTCATCCCAGCTTCCACGCGTGAGAAGAGCTTGCCACAAGTGGCTGGAGTCGGCCGTCTCACCAGCCACAACTGGTGAATCGACACTAACGGGCGTGGTTCCGAAGTCCTGAGCAAGACGAGCCACCAAGGCAGACTCTTTCTCACGTTTCCACGCAGCTTCCGCTGACCCGGGCAAGAAAGAACGAGTGACTTCCTTGTACGAGCGTACCAACGAAGAGGCAGCAATGGTGAGATCTCTTGCCGCCTTCGCTTTCGTGGGTTTTGCGCGGCTATCCTCGATGATAGCCATCAACTTCTCGAACACATCGTCGAACTGAGCGTAGACGTCAGCCGTACACACCCCGAGAATCTCGTCGAGCGCCCCCGGCGCTGACGTATTGAGGTATTCACAAACAGCTTTCACGCGGAGCCCGAAGTCGTACACTCGATCTTCCTGTGAAGCGCCAGCGTCGCCTTGGACAAGCACACAACTCAACAGTGCACTCGTCATCCAGTTTTCTTGGCCTTCGTACTGCGAAATGACTGACTTCCACTGGGCAGTCACTGCTTCACGCAACGAAGACGCTTCGGCTCCGTCTCTTGCCGTCTCCTGACGCTTGACAACGATTTTGCGCACCATCGGGGATGACAGTTGCCCAAACAGGGCAATCACCTCTTGGTACACCTTCGTCGACGCACCTGCTGACTCGATGGGTTTTTGTTGCGGCTCCACCGCACTGATGTAATGCTTGAGCTCCTTCAATGACTCATTGTCCACAGCAACAGCATTCTCCTGTGAAGGAACGAGACTCGATGTCCAGCTTTCCACGAGCGTAGATGCCAGCGCCACATCACCGTCGCTTCCCAATACTCTTCGAATCACATCTGACACGCTCTTGCAGTAGATATCTTGAATTGCACGGGCGATGAAGTCAGGCGTGCTAGTCAAGCCTAACGCCAGCTCGACTGGTAGCGTCGCCAAATCCAGAGATGGCACGTGCTCGCAGAAAGACACAAAGGCATTCAAGATGCGGTCTTCGTGGTGCGCTTTATGGGCGGAATCTCCCGCGAACCACTCACGAAGTTGATTTTTCCACTCGATAAGCCACAAACCATCGCCATCCACAGCGCCCGATAGCCTGTGCTCCTCCTCGATCCGGTCAATCACGAACCAGAAAGCGGCTTCGACAACCTTGTCTTCGACCGCACGCAACTTCTCCGCCCGCTTGGCGATCTCCTCATCGCTTGCATTTGATCCACGTAGTGCCTCAACACGCGACTTGAGAAGGGAGAAGTTGTCCGAGATCACCTCCAGTTTCTTCTCTGCCGCCAACACGGCACTGTAGCGCGTCAGACCCACGAGTGGTCGCTCATATCCAGCACTTGTCGATGGCAACGACAGGAAACACTGGTAGAAATGCAGCAAGTGGTCCACGCTGAGCACAGACAAGAACGGCAGGCAAGACTCGTACGCGTAAACTGCTAGGTCTGCACCTGGCGGTATGCCTCTGCGCTGCTCTTCATGTTCACGCCAAATCCTTGATGCTGTTGCATCGAGAAACTCCATCACAATCGCGCTCGCGCTCATCTGGTGAAGTTTCTGCAGCACCTTCGTCAGCATTTTGATCGTCTTCGCGTTCAGGAATGGTGAAATGGCTTCCATGGCAGCACCACGTGAGAAGTTCTGGTTCAGGGGGCCGTGGAGCAACTCGTGACTTGATTTTGCGCCACACACAAGCTTGAAATCAGGCGTGGCATGCGAAGTACTGATCTCCTTGAGTCGCTTGAGGCACATGAACAGAAGCGTCACGCGGTCGCTTGAGCTCTTTGACAGCGGAAACACGCTTCCTTCTCCGCTTTTCGGATCGTGCGATTGAGAGAGACGCTTCGAGCACTCCAATATCGTTCGTAGAACGAGAAGGATCCCAACATGATCGATTCCAGGAAGACGCTCGTACACGCCAGTCTCGGGACGAAGCAGAAACTCACCGAACTCGAGTGGCCGCTGCAATGCCTGCTCGAGGAAATCGTCGCCAGCTCCACTTGTAGAATCATCGCTCCCTCGAAAGGCGTGCTCCAACTGCTCCTGGCGGTTTAGATTGTGGGAAGCACCGATCTGCTCGGCAGGAAAGAAGGAATGCCAAATGTAGGCCAGCACACACTCGTACTCGTCGATGCCGTATTTGGATGCGAATCCCTTCGCCGTCGCGAGCTGTTCTCTCTTCGTCGACATACGGCGAATGGCCGCCAATCGGTACTCGGCATCCACGGAAAAGCGTTCGAGATCGACGTCATCATTCAAGAACGTGCTCACCGCCTCAAGCTCTTGGACCTTCTTGCGAGAGTGCAGCAATTCTTGGCACTGCTGCGCGAGTTGCATGAAAATGTCCCCATCGGCGGACGTTTTGGCTTGCTGAATGTCGACCTGGTCTACCTCGAGAGCGGCATCTTCCGATTCGGGTTGGTTGTGAACGAAGTGGTGAGTTGCCGAGCTCGAGTATTTCAACTCATCCAGCAGAACGCGCAGGCTGCTGGCATCTTCAGCCGCGAAGCCATGGCCGGCCACATTCGAGGCGCGCAGGAAAAGGAAGAAATAGTAGAACCGATTGATAAAGTCCTCGTTCTTCGTCGCCGCAGTCGTCTCTTCGTTCGAGGAACTCGAAAGCAGCGACATCACGTCTTCCCGCCACACGCGGGCCAATGCTTCAGATGAATCTTGAATCGCACATAGAAGCACAAGATACGAGAATCCCACTTCAATCATGGCCTCCGCTTCATCTGAAGCAGTCGGCTCCATGAAGCAATGGTATGCCTCTCGCAGCGCCATCGCAGCCATCTGAGGGACGACTCGAGCAATCCACTGGTCTTTTTCGAGAACTGCGTCTGCTCGACTCGAGCTTCGAGCACGTTGCCGCTCCGTTGGCGAGGAAGGCACAAGTGGAAACTTTGCCTGGGTCTGGACAAGAATCACGAGCTGAAGGCCCTTTTGGAGCAGTCGCAGCACGAACACTCGATCTTCCTGTGGCTTGTCTTGGCCTTCCTCGCGCAGCATATCTACGACAAGCTCTAATTCTTTCAGGAGCACATCTTCGGAGGAGAGCTTGCGAGTCGATTGATCTTCTTCTCGACGATTTTCCAAGTCACTCTCCGACAATCCGAGTTCTGACGCCAGTGACTGGATCGCCTCAAGCCGCTGCAAGCGTTCCAGAAGCAAATCCGTGATTGGATGTGTCCACACCACCGACTCGTTCACACTCAGGAGGACTTTGATCAAGCTGACCTTCTTCCCCCAGGAACGGAATGACGCTGCTGACACGAGATCGAGGACGAGCGAGAGCAACAACGTGGTCACGTCCGTTTGCTCTCCCTCTGCAGCTTCTGCCTGTGTCTCCTTCTCATGAAGAACCGTCGTAGACTCGACGATACCTTGGGTAGCAAGTCGGTGGGCCGTTTCATAGTCCTGACAGTACAGCGCAGAGTAAGCTGCCTTCAGCACGATCTGGAGCTTGTGATCCGTCGATTTGATTTGAAGAAGTTGGGCCAGGTACATGACACCGTCGAGCACGATATCCAGTGCGTATCCATCCGGCAAGCCACGCTGTTCTCGTAGCCATGATTGAGCCTTCGACGACATCTTGTAATGACTGGGGTTGCTCGTGAACACCTGCAGAACCAACTCCAATCGCTCCTTCTCGGCGTGAAGCTCACGCAAACTCGATCGTGTCACCTTTACCGCGCCGTAGCTCAGAAGGTCGAACAGCTCACGAACTTTCGTTCTCGTTTGTTCTTGGCCAAGAATCGACTGGAACTTTGTAGCGAATCGTTTGGCACTCTCAGTCTCAGCAATCACTGGTATACTCAGGACAGATTGCGCGAGCACCACCATCTTCGCTGCTCTGGCTTGCTGATCGTGCTCGATACATTCTCGGATCTTCTTCAACAAGACGTCCATGGGCTGAGGAAGCACGCTCACGTTCGCCACAACCCAGTTCGAGATGATATCGTGGACATCTGACCATTGACTGTCCGTCGCCTGGTCATCTCCACTGGGCTCAGCTTCTAACGCAACACTCAAAAGCTGTCGAAGTAGCAACACCAGCATGCTCTCTTGAGTGACTCGTTCGCCAAAAACACGCGTCTTGAGCTGCACCATATCTTGCCAAATCGTTTGCCAGTGAACATTCTGGGCAAGTCCATACGATCCCATTTGCTCTGCCAGCTCCAGCGCATACTCGGAGTTTCCGTTCTCGGCTTCGTTTACTTCGGCCGAAACTCGGGCTCGAATTGCGGAAGGTGAAGTGAGGACATGGTAATTGGCGAGTACGTCCATCGACACGAGCATATCTTCCATGCCATCCACTTCCACTTGGAGCTGCGCAATATGTGGTGGGTCATCCGATTTTCTCTCTGGCAACGACTGGAAAATGAGCCACAGCTGGTCCACGAATGCTTGGTGACGTTGCTTCTTGTCGCCTGGATCAGCACTCTCCGTCGTAAATGAAGCAGCAAACACAATGTCGATCGCAGTCCGCAGCAGACGGGCATCATCTTGAATCCATCGAAGCCCACTCGAGTTCGCTGGGTTACTTTCGTGGATGAGCTGAGAGCAGAATTCGAGGGATTGGGCGGCATCACGACTATCGCCGCTCCGTGTCGACATTAGAACTTGGCACAACCATGACACGACTTCATCCAGTGCGAAAGCGTGGCGACGCGGAATCAAAAACACCGTGCGCAAGCGGTGTAGCATAGTGGCCACTGCATTTTCCACTGGTCGCGCCTCCATGACAACAGCGATCACTTGATCATGCACTGACAGAAGACTCCAATCCTCGAGAGACGACTCACAACAGGCCGGCAGATGCAGTTCGTGGACACACTTGTACAGACGATCACTGTGCTCAAGAAATTCTTCGAGCGGTGTCGATGATACCACGGCAACTGGACCTCCGTTCGTGCGAACTGACTCCTCGAGCCCGCCAAGGAGACAAGCGTGGCCATATCTACCGAGATCGCAGGCGTTGGCGAGCTGTCCGTACATCGAATCCATCTCGACCATGCGGTGCGTGAACCAGAGCGCGTAATGATCACGTCGTTCGTGAGGTTCCTGGCGTGCGCATGCTTCAAACACCGCTAACTCTTCTGGAGTCAAGTCGTGAGATCGATTTTCCGCGATAAGCTCGACCTCTGATAGAGCGAACGCTCTCCGCGATCCATCGGCAGGGGCCAGGGTGTAAAACTGCCACTCTTCCTCGGAGGCGGAGTCTTGTGGGCGAATTGCTGGTAACAAGTGTGCATATCCAGTCGGTGACAGCGTAACGGGTAGCAGCTCCAAGATGCGTGTTCGGTGGGGCAGCAGATTGAATGCATTCCGTCGAAAGAGAACCTCGAGTGCTGCTAGTCGGCCTTCTTTCGCGAACTCGAACGCGACATCTAAAATGGAGGCATCTCGAAATGTTGCGAACACTGCACCATCGAAGCACTGCTCCTCAGCCACAAGACTTCGATCTTGCTCGTCGAGCTCGGCCACGAAAAGGTCCTTGAGCGTCTCGAGCCGATACAGATAACGAAGTAACCTCGCGCGATCTTGTTCATGGCTTGGATCAGGATGGTGAATCGCGACGAGGGCTTGCAAGCCAGCGGCCAAGATCTCTTTCATGTCGAGCAGCGAGTTGGATGACACGACACGCAAACACTCGTCAACGACCCACTCCTTGTCGTGCTCAACAGCGTTCAGACGTGAGAGCGCTTTCTCGAATCTCCCGCTTGGCAAATCTTCGTCAGTTTGAAGTACTGCAATGCCTGGAGCCACGTGGTCACTAGTCGTGCTCTCTCGATATTTTGCCCACAGTTGCTGGTAGATATGATCGAGGTCGATGGCCGCGCCTTGCCAATCGGCACGACCGCGGCTTTGCTCCGCGATCTCAAGAGCCTTGTCGAACTGATGAGCGTGCAAAAGCTTCTGGACAAGCTGGCTCGATTCGACGTTCTCTATTGTTGACACATGCCACAGTTTCGAACGCGAATCCAGGACCACGCGAAAGTCTTGCAGATAGAACTTCTCGATCTCGGTGGCCTCACCGTCGATGGTTTCCGGGGCATAAACACTGACTTGGCGCGCCACGATTGTTCCACTCACTTCGAGCTCATCTGTCTCCACATGCTGCAACACGACTTGGACGTCTGAGCCAGCTTGGTACTGGCGCCCTTCATCAGTATCGTCATTTTCGTTGTTGTAGTCATCATTGTCGCTTTCTTTCGACGCCAGAAACCCGAGCTTGAGCGTATGAGCGCGGGTCACGAAGCCAATCGTGGACGGGCCTAACCACGCAATCTCCTCGACTTCACTGGTGCTGTCGTGAAGATACTGCCACGGCAGGACATCCGCACAGGCGTCGATTTGGCGGATGCGGAAACGGCCACTGCGGTCCACCAGACTCAAAAACTCGCCGTCCGTCGAGATTGCGAGTCGCTGGATCGACCCAGGCAGCACGAACCCCTCATCACTGTCGCCGTTCAGCATCTTCAGTGGGTTCAGGAATGAATGCCGCATCTTGTGCATGAGCCCATCCGTTTGGTGGGTTTCTTCTGTACTCTGGTCTGCTTGTATCGAAGATGAGACCCCCGACTCGTCCTGGAAACCGATCACCATGGTGTAATCCAAGAGCTCCACGAACGGATCTTGCGCGACCACGTGCCACACACTCAGCGACGACGCGCCCTGCAGCCTCAGCTCTTCGCTTAGATTCTTCAACCCGCCGCTCACCACGAGCGTACCACTCGAACTCTCAAAAGCCGCAGCCGTGATGCCGCCAGCGTGCCAATTCGTCATCTTGAGCACCGAATTCACCTTGAAAAACGACGTTTTCGACGGCTTTCGCTCTTGGCTGCGTGTGAACACGAGCAGCTCCGCCACTTGGATCTCCATCTTGAGCAGCCACGCGTTTTGCGTCAGCAGAAAGCAGCGACTCGATGTCGTGCCCTGAAAAAACGCCTTGGTAAATATACTGGAGCCATTCGCCTTGTACTGCTTATCACTCGCAAGAAGACCACCGACATCCACTCTCTGGATAGTAATCGGCGACGGCGTCTCGTCGCTGTGGCTATCGTCAATCCAGTCGCTCGACGTGAGAACCCACAGAGCAGGCTCCGTTTTCGCGTCTTTCGCTCGCTCTGCGACGCCGTGGACGACCAGCAAGCGTCCGTCTGGACTCCACGACCCGCCCCACACATGCTTCTCACTATTCTCAAGCTTCTCCGTGGCTTTCGCGTCCAGCAGCGTCGTGAAGACTGGAGAAACCGTGCTCGGGTGGGCGTTAACCACGGTGATCTGGGCGTCGTTCGACCGTAACTTCGACCAGAAAACGACCGCGACGCGCTTGTTCTGGAAGGCGATGGCAGCGCTCTCGTAAGAGCCATCACCAGGCACGGCGGCTCGCACGAAGGCCTTGTGATGGAGATACAGCGCGTCCGCCATGACGCCTCCTGCTTGATCCCCCAAGTTTCCTGTTGTTGCCGCGTGTATGCGGCAGACAGGTCCCTCCCTTCAAGTCACTAATTTGTTGCAGCTCCATTTCAGTGACTACCGCAATAGAGAGCTATATGCCCACTCGGTACATATACTTACAGTATATGACTTGAATAGTAGCCTCTATGACGCTGTGGTGTGACGACGATGGCGAAGAGAGCTCTTCATTTCGAGCGGCTCACGAAAGACGGCGATCATGGCGGCGTCTCTAGCAGCGAAGCCGCGGCTGAGCTTCCTGCGTCTCCACCGCGTACCGATCCAGCAGCAGCTGCGCATTGAGGAGGCCATCTTCCGCCTGGACAAGGAGCGCAACTGGTTCATCTACAATGAGGAGACCCTCACGCCCACCATCGTCATGGGCATCTCCGGCAAACCCGAGAAACTGCTGCATCTCGACGCTGTCAAGCGGTACGCAGTCTACAGCCACAGTCGTTTGTGACTAGTATGTGAAGCTGATTGTGTGTGTGTGTGGTTGGTAGGAGCGGGATTCCGGTGCTGAAGCGGTTCACAGGCGGCGGCACGGTGATCGTGGACAAGAGTACCGTGTTCACGACCTTCATCTGCAACGTCGTACGTCTCTACTATGAATAGGATGATGTAGATGCTGGTCTAATGGATGTGTATGGCCAGGCATCGTTTCCTGAGGTGTCGCCGTTCCCACGCGAGATCATGGCGTGGTCCAGCACGTTCTTCTCGCCGTTCTTTGATCGGCTACGCGCGGATCCGTCGATGGTAAATGATTCACGGTGGCATCGTGCCCTGTTGCGGGTGGCTGATATAAGAGGCTGACTGTATGTGTAGAAATTCTCGCTTCGTGAAGATGACTATGTGTTCAACGACCGCAAGTGCGGAGGCAATGCGCAGAGTATCTCCAAGGACAAGTGGGTCCACCACACGTCATTCCTGTGGGACTTCGACCCACGCAACATGGAGTTCCTCACGAACCCGGACCGTCAGCCAGCGTACCGAGCCAAGCGATCCCACACGGAGTTCCTGTGCACGCTCAAGGACGTGTTGGCGCTGGAGAACAAGGCGGCGCTCGCTACTGAGATCCGCCGTGAGCTGGACAAGCACTTTGAAGTCGACGAAATTAACCTCGAGTCGCTTGCCTCGCTTGTAGAGGCCGAGCACCGTAAATCCACACGCTTTTTGGAGCTGTGAGGGCAAAATATAGAGTACAGAAGACGCTGAAACACAGCGATCACAGTCGTCACAATGCAGTTGCCTCTGGATGGCACGAACAATCATCCACAATCACAGTTTTCCACGTGCTTGGGATCCAATAACCAGTAGATAGGAATAACCCCAACCAAGGGCGAATCTAGAACGAACGAGCCCGCCGCGCAAAAGCGCCCCCTAAACCGGATTTTTACTCCATGCGCGACTTCTTGGACTTTTTGGCCTTGCGCATGGCGAGCTCCTCACCGTCATCGCCAGTGGGCTTCTCGTCCGTCGTACGCTTGCTCTTGGACTTCTTCTTGGACTTCTTGGACATGGAGCCAGAGTCAGCAGAAGACACAGTCGACTCGCGGTCGGATTCGACCTCCTCTTTGGCAGGAGAGTAGTCCAAAACAAACGGCGTGCCGTCCTTGTTGCGCATCTCGTAGCGGTCGTCGTGGTTGAGCTTGACCGCTCGCTCCGCCAGGTGTGGATACTGCTTGTGGAGCTTCTTGAGCCACTTCATAGCCATTTTCTTGCGGCCTGAGCGTGTCTTGCGCCACACACGGTCGAAGTTCTGGCTACTGCAGTAGTTCTGGGTCATGGCCACCGTGTCTTCGACGTTGAACACAGCGTGCCACCAGCCACCAGGCACGTAGATCGTGTCACCGGGGTACTGCATGAACTCAACACACCGCAACAGATCCGGCGAGTGCGCTTTCTTGATGCGTGGTAGGATGTCCATGAAGTAGTTGACGGCCTCGTCGTCCTCGCCTGGAAGCACGTGGGCCTTGCCCTTGACGATGTGCTTGGGCACGTCCGGTGGGAACAGCACCCAGCGCTTGCGACCGACGAGCAGTGTGTTCCACGCACTCGTGCCCAGTGGGTCGAGATGCACGCAGGTTCCCGACCGCTTGGGGCCTACGAGGAACCAACGGTACGGCGGACGACGGTCCTCTCCCACGAGCTCGAACAGGTCTTCCGGAAAGTACTTGGGCACACGGTAGTCTGCAAGCAGAGGCTTGGTGTCCTCACGGTCGTCGAAGCTGCTGTCGAAGATGTACAGCGGACTGTCGTCGGTCTGCAGCTTCAGGTACTTCATGAAGTACTTGAACTTCATCCGGATGGTCTTGCCATCGTCGTCTTCACCGCACTTGAGCATCGCACGCTTGTAGTCCTTACGCAGCTTCTTCAGCGTCCAGTTGTTGGCAGCGCCCCAGCCTTCGACCTCTGGGATGCCTTCAATCACCACAGGAACGTACGGCTTCTCGTACTCGTCGATGAACCGCTCAACCGAGAGATCACTCGCATGCTCGCGCTTGGCCGGATTCGACTCGTCCAGCGGCAGCTCGCACACGTCTGAGCCCGCAAAGCCCTCGCGATTCCACTCATGCGCCTTGATATCTACCACGCCACCCAATACATCAGCCACCAAACACAGCTCACAGTTGACAATCCCGACTCTCACGTACCAGTGCGGTGCTTTCGCTTGGCGTTGGTGACCACCTCAGCCACCTTGTCTGGGAACTGCGGCAGCGGCACGTGCGGGAAGCGCGGCTTCTGTCGCTGCTCGTCGCCTGAGCTGGAGCTCGTCGACGAAGAGGAAGAGGAGGAAGAGGAGGAGGAGGAGGACGAGGAGGAGCCGGTCGTCGAGGAGACCGACACCGACCGAGCGCGCTTGCTGCTGCTGCTACTGCTACTGCGAGGCATGGCGATGATGGTGGTAGTGGTGGAGGAGTGGCGGAGTTGCTGGCGTTGTGGAGGAGCTCAGCACGAGAGAGACATGCGCATCTCCAATGAGTTTCTCGAATGGCGCGCGTTGGCCAACGGCCAATTGGATTGACGCCACATGTCGTCCGACCGACCTCAGGAATGTCGCACGAAGGTACGCAGTACCAAATCGGTTTTAGCGGAGCGAGTCACTTCTCTCTTTACAAGAGAGGTTGCTTGCCAGCAGACGAAGGGAAATCTTCCTCTGAAAGAGCAGTGAGGGAACTCTATACAGAAACCAACACGGAAGAGCGGACGACGATGGGCGACGTGGAGGTGATGGTGGCGGCGGCGACTACGCCGTCCACGGGCGTGAAGGACGAACCCAAGGAAGACGAAAACTCTCTACATGCGCTGCAGCAGCACCTGCAGCTCGAGGCGTTCGAAGGCAAGTACCTCACGAGCCAGGAGATCCTGCTCGTGCAGCTCTACCAGTCGCTGCAGTCCGTACGTTTCCCTTGCGTTCTTCCTTCCATTCCCCCTCATCGACAACTTCTGACGTTTCTCTTCGTCTCTATGCGTAGGATGCCGGTGCAAATGGCGCGTCGTTTGCCGTAGGAAGCGACAGTGGATCGCTCCACGTGGCCTCCTCGGCGGCCATCTCTGGAGGCGTCACGCCGTCGAGCGCCGCGACGACGCCCGGCGGCGTCTCTGGGAAGAACGGCGCCACAGTAGTCAAGACAGGCTCGTTCTCAAGCGCCACGACGCCCAAGCGCCAGTTGTCGTCGGACCGCGAGCGCGTCCAGAACTTCCTTCTCCAGCGACAGGGATCTGTGGGCACAGGCAGCTCCGTGGGCGCGCCGACGCCTCGTGGAGCCACAGGAGCGACTGTTGCGTTGCCAGCGACGGCCAATGGAGGAGCGAGTGCGAATATGTCGGCCATTGAGCGAGCCAAGCTCGTGATGGCGAAGAAGGCGGCAGCGAGTGGCGGTGCCAAGCCGCTGGCTCGGTCGAATTCGAGCACGGCGGCGCCGGTGAAGCGAGTGAATCCACTGGCCGATATCCTCAAGGGCGGGTCGGGGAGTGTTGTCGGTGGCGTGCAGGCGAACATCGCCAAGCGCCAGCGTACAAAGAGCGACCTGCGGCCGGGAGAGATCCGACTGAACGGCGGCCGCGGATCCATTCAGCTGCCCGTGGAGAGCTTCCTGAGGAACGAAGACTGGGACTCGTCCACGGCGTCGGCTCTTGACATCGTGCTGCCGGAAGTTGCGTTCATGACCAACAACACGCTCATCATCCACGCGACGATGCCGCAGCGGTCCATGCGCTTCTGCTTCAACGTCAGCACACAGGCGAGTATGCTCAGCGGCGCGCCGTACCCTGGCACGGTGTTGTACCACTTCAATCCGCGTCGACAGCGAGGAGGACAGATCATCCAGAACAGCAACATTGACGGCCGCTGGGGCTGCTCGCAGCCGCTGCCACGCTGCCCGATCACGTTCGGAGAGCCGTTCACGCTGCGGCTGACCATTGTGTCGAGCGGCTTCCTCGTGTTCATCGAAGAGATCTTCCAAGACGAGTTCAAGCACCGCGTGCCGATCCGTGAAGGTGAGAACCTGGTACTGACAGTCCCAACGCGTGACGAGAACGGAAACCCCGAAGGAGTGGTCGTGCACAATGTCTGGTGGGGCCACGCTGAGCCCCCAGCCAATATCGATGCTCTGCGTCGTGGTCCTGGCGGTGGAGGTCGTGGACCTGGCGGTATGGGCTATCGTGGCCCACCGCGTTCGTTTGATGGGCCTCGTGGATTCGATGGCGACAGAGGAGGTGGTGGCTACCGTGGTGATCGTGGTGATCGTGGTGATCGTGGTGGCCCAGGAGGTGGCCCAGGCAGCAGATTCGGAGCAGAGCCTCATCCATTTGAAGTGTACGTGGGCAATCTCCCTCCAGGAACATCACGCGAAGACCTGTCGTTCCTGTTCCAGTACCTGGGCTACGAAACAGTGCGAATCACACAGCGTGGCTTCGGCTTCGTGACGCTTCGCAGTGCTGAGGATATGAACCGAGCCGTGGAAGATTTGGATGGACGGGACTTCAATGGTATGAAGCTCAAGGTGTCGATTGCGATGGCTCCGAAGTAGGTCACGAAGCAAGCGGGGGTAACTTCATGTGTGTATATATTTGTGCTTTGCTTGATGGATGTGGCTGTCAATGATCAGTGAGGCATTGTAGAGAAAACTCCAGCGGATGCACCAAAGAGACCAACGGCAAGACGCCAAGGCGGAGGGAGGAGTGAGAGTGAGTGATTGAGGGGCAATATGTGGTGGAACGCGTGTGAACAAGGGAAACATCGATGGATTTCAAACAACACTATGGCAAAAGTATCCAGGTACGGGCTTGTGACAGAACGCTGGCGGTGTGCTCGACTCTAGCTGTTTACAGGGCCACACAGTAGCCAAGGCTCCAGCTCCAGTAGCAGCTGGACGAGTAGTAGCACGCGTAGAAGCCCAAGCTCTTGCAGGCCGAGGTCGGCGCCGGAGTCGGAGCCTTCGTCGTCGGAGCAGGGGTCACCGTGGTTGGCGTTGGTGTCTTGGTCGTCGGGGCCGGAGTCACCGTTGTTGGGGCTGGGGTTACCGTGGTAGGCGTTGGAGTCTTGGTCGTTGGGGTTGGCGTGACAGTCGTTGGAGCAGGCGTGACAGTGGTTGGAGCAGGCGTCACGGTGGTTGGTGCAGGCGTGGTGGAGGTGCCCACGACCTTCACCGCGTTCACTCGACCGTAACCGTACTGGTTGTTCGGGAAGCTGCCATCCTTGGTACTACCACACGTGTAACCAGTCGAGGCGAGCGTCGACGTATCCACACCAGCGATGAGAGCCGCCTTGACCTGCGCGTACGTAAGGCCTGGCTTGGCAGCGAGCAAGAGCGCGGTAACACCGGCGACGTGAGGAGTGGCCATGGAGGTACCCGAGATCGAGCTGTAGGCCGTGTTGCTCGTGTACCAAGCGGAGCGAATCGACGAGCCAGGGGCGGAGATATCTGGCTTGAGGGTTCCAGCCGTGGATGGGCCCTTGCTCGAGTAGCTCGCAAGAGCATCCGCGGAGTCCGTGGCACCAACAGCGATGACGTTGGTGTAGTCACCTGGCGAGTTGGCCGTGGTACAGGCCGGGCCGGCGTTGCCGTTAGCAAAGATCGGAATGATTCCGGCTGTCTGCCAGGCCGCGACAGCGGAGGCGAAGAACGAATCGCCCTGGCCTCCACCCCACGAGTTGCTCACGAGGTGTGGAGCCTTGGTACAGTCCTTGTTGGCTCCGGCGGTATCAGTTGGGCACGTGACGAACTGCGCACAAGCCAAGAGATCCGATTCCGAGCAGCCGGACGAAGTACACGCACGGCACGCGATCCACGTGGCACCTGGAGCAACACCAACACCACCCGAGCCAGCAATGGTGCCCATGGTGTGGCTGCCGTGGCCCTGGTCGTCGTAAGGAGCCGTCTTCTTGGAGCCTGGGTCGTACCAACCGTACGAGCTACGCCAGTTGCTCTTGAGAGCCTCGTGGGTGTACAGCACACCCGTATCGATCGTCGACACCACGATACCGACACCAGTGTTACCGGCAGCCCAGACCGTTGGGGCATTGACCTTCGTCACACCCCACTCATTGGCAAGGATGGTAGCCTCCGTCGTGGCGTTGGTCTTCTCCACAGTGTACGTTGGCACTGGGAGGATCAACTCCTCGCGGATCTCCGCGATGTCCGAGATAGCGGCGAGCTTCTCCACGAGCTCGAACGTCGCGTCCTTGATGTAGCGCTGGTTGGTGATCCAATACTGTTCAGTCTTGGAGAAGAGTCCTGCGGACGCCTCCTGCGCAAACACCTTCTCGAGCTCCACCTGAGAAGCAGAGGCGTGACTGTTGAGGTGGTCGACGAGTGCCTCGATCTTGGCACCACGCGTCGCGAAGTCGGCTTCCTGGACTGCAGCGAGCGGCTCGGCCGTTCCTTGCTTGAGCGTGACGATCAGGTTGGCCGTGCCCTGCTGGCGGAGAGCACGGTGCACACTCGGGTGAATGAGCGGCGTCGCCGAGACGGAGGCAACGACAGCCGAAGCGGCAGCGACCAACGGTGAGAACTTGGCAAGCATGGTGACTGGGTCTTCAACTGGAGAAGGACGAGGACTTGCTTAGCTCGAGGTGAATCGAAGAATGAGAGTGCAGAGAGACCTGGCAGAGAACGAGAACGCTTCCATCGTGCGAAGTAGGGCCAGGACCCCATGCAAGGCAGCCCTGGTAGAGAAGGCGGCTTGCCGTGTTAGCAGTGAGCAGCAGTCCCATTGTGGACGAAAAAAGAATCGACTTCCATGAGCAAGCAGTGGTCGTGAAACCCAGTCGCCGTGACCGTCAGTGCACATCCCCAAGATCGCTTCCGGGGCTGATCGCGAAAGACTGAGAACGGGCACACTGCAGTGCTGAAGCAGGGAAGGAACTGAAGCAGTTCAGGCAGTGGCTGCGTCTCCCATTCCAGATCCCATTCTCCACGTCTGATTACGGAGGGGATGAGCGGGTACACTCGTGTTGCTCTTCCCTCCAATATTAGATATCAGAGTGACGGACTGGACCAATCTATTGATTGAAGCTGTTGATTAAACCTGTGGAAGTGGATCAACACTTTGATGGAGTGCCAGACGTTCTTCAAGCAATCGCTGAGCAGGTCATCCATGACGCGATGTCAACGAAGACTGAATGGAAGGGCAAAGCAGAGATGCTCCTTGTGTGTCTCGAGGCCAAGACAGTTCCGTACAGTACGACTTGGCTCTGTCTCCGAACGACAAACGACAGCGCACTCCTGAGAATAGAACGCGTCCTCCTTTCCTGACGGTCATCATGCCCCCCAAGCCAACTCCATTCAAGTCTACGATGGTACTAGTATTCACAAGGCGAATAGAGACCGTGGGTGACAAAGAAGGCTCTCGAGCGTGACGAAAGGCTCCACACAGCAGCTGCGCATGCCCAACTCTCAAGGGGGGCTCTTCAGTTGCGAGTGTCCTCCTTCGTCTTCCTGCAGGATGTACTGATACAGTACTCGCAAGAGACGAAACTACTTATTCAACATAATTACACTAAGTGCGCAGTTCCTAACATCAAGTAATCGATAGGAACCGATTTATCAATCAGGTTACGGTGGTTACAGTTCGGAAAATACCCACCCGCGTAACCATTCGGGAAAGGCCACACACACACGCCGACCGCCCAGTTTCACGCTAACTGCCACATCGACGAAGGAGCTCTTCAACGTCCCCGGCTCCCAGGCGTCTCCATGGCCAGCGCAACCCACTCGCAGCAGATGCAGCCTCTTCTGGAGCTCGAGGAAGATCTCCACGACGCGCTCGTGGTGGTGCAGGCACGCCATGATGAGACAATCGCGCGTATGGACAGCTCCCGGCGTCTGATTGAGACGCTGCTGGAGAACGAAGCCAAAGAGACGCAGTTGTACGTGGACGACACGACGCTCGAGATGCGCGCGATCCGCGAGGTCGTGCAGCTCGAGATGGAAAACGCCAGGCGTGAAGTCGAGCGGCTGCTGCGCGAGGCAGCAGTGAACGTAACCAACGTGCGAGCACAACGAACCACAACGCTGGACGAGCTGGCCAGGAAGACGGAGGAGCTGGAGACGCAAAGGCTCCTGCAGAAGAAGCAGGTTGAAGAAGAGATGGCGAGGGTCCAGTGGCAGACGGAGGCGGAGGAGAGGCGACTCTGGGGTGAGATCAAGAAGAGGGAAGGGGCCGGTCAAGGGATGGACGTGGTGAGAAGACCACAGACAGGAGCCGATCCGTCAACGGCGCTGGCTGGTGGCTCGCAGGATGGGTATGATCTGTGGGGGTGGCCGTTCATTGTATGCTTGGTCTTTGGCGCTTGCGTGGCGGTTTTCTTGATCATCAAGGGCGCGCGACGAGAGAAGGAAGAGCGACGGCGGCGGGTCCTCTACTCCGAGCAGCTCCGACACCATTTTGCAGACGACAGGGATAGTACTACGACGAAGACTCCGACAAGAGCTCCGTCACCTGACGTGGCGGATGAAACGGACGCCGTGACACCCGACACGGCGCGTGCTCCTCGCCGTCGACTGACGCTTCACCGCCGTGCACGACAAGGGTGGTCACCAGCAGCATCTACAGCGTCGACGGTATCCTCCCCAGACGAGTCAAGCATCATGGGCGACAGCGCCAGGTCAGATACGACGGCGCTTTCATGAGTGGGCTGTTCCAGATGATGGTCTCACCTGTTACAAAACCCACGCAAGCAGCCTCAGCAAGGTATCGTATGTATTCAATGTGAATCAGCCATTCATACCGCCAAATATGAATTCTACATATCATCGAACAGGATTCCGCACGCCAATATCAGCAAACAGCGTCATGGGGACGTGGACTTGTCGAGCGTGAGCTGGCTTGTCGTGGTCATTCTTCCACTGAATGTTGGTTTGCAGTTAACCCATGAGCGTCCTCCTCCCACCCTTTTCACCCTTACTTTGGGTGCTGATCGAATCCAAAGCGGCAACCAAGACGCCTCTCTATCATACAGAGTCGTAGAGTCTATGCCTCGTAGGCTTTGAGCTCGTCGATCACCTCGAATGCTCACATTTCCAAAGTCGCCACTCCCCAGACCATCCAGCACGCCTCTCGCCATGAAGACTTCGTGGTTGTTTCCAAGCACAAACGCCGACGCGAACGATGTCGTGGTGTCAGCTCTCTCTCCACGCGAAGCTTGCAAGATCAACGGCTTGAAATAACAAATCGAAACCATCTACCGTAGCGTGCTCGCGTCGATTGGCGAGTCCGAAGAAGGGCCGCGACGATGGTGGACGGAAACTTCCAAGTCAGCGACAATGAAGGTGCCGACGACTTGAACCGCTTGGTGTTTGCATTCTACGGCCCCGAGGGCGCGTCTTTCGCCGACGATACTCATGTTCTCGGCTTCTCGCGGGTCTTTGCGGCCAGTGGTGGTGGTAGTGCTGCTCACATCACGTGCACGTCGCTGGCCGTGCGACGGTCGCTGGACAACGATTCTGCCTTTGAGGTCTCGAAGGCACTGTTTGAAGCCACGCAGGAACTGGGCAAAGTGTTGCAGATGCGGTTCGCCCAGCGCAAAGCCCTGACGACAAGGCTGTTCCTGTGGTGGATCTGTGGCGGAGCCAATACGCAACAGCGCAGCGAGTCAAGGATCTGCTTGCGAAGAGTGAGTACTCGACAACCAAGTGCGAGCGCAGCGAATTCACCAAGTTTCTGACTATGGATCACCCGGAGAAGCACGAAGTTCCCGAAGGCATCGTAGTCAAGCCATTTGATCTCCACGAAATGACCTGGACCAGATCTACCCAGTCTGGAGGCTCGCGTTTGGTAACGGAACCCACCCGTCTATGGAGGCGTGGAAGGTTCACTACTTGCAGGCCCCGCGATTCGCATCTGAGCTCGGCTTCATCGCGTGGGAGGGCGACAAGCCGGTCAGCGCTGTATTTCTGGAGTATATTGTCGATGGAGAGGGAGGAGGCGACCCGGAAGTGCCCAAGTTGTTGAAGTTCTCGGCCGAGACAGCGGAGGCAGTGACCCACGGGCCGATCATCTTGGAGTTCCCACAAGACTACGCTGAGCGACACGCCAAGATCCGTGCGACTGGGACCTCAGCGTACGTTTGTGCAGTAGGAACGCTTACGGGATACCGTGGAAAGCGCCTGGCACGGACGTTGCTACTCGAGGCCATGGAACAAGCCCAGCTCGTGGCTTTGGAGAGGTTTTCCTCAGCACCAACACATTCAACACCACCGCCGCGATCAAGGTGTACACTGACGTCGGCATGGTGGAGACCAACCGTACGGTCGCCGGCTTGATGACCGTCGCTGAGCTCTAAATGGCAGTACTACGGGCTATCAGCCTGTGACCTTAGGACGACAACAGCAAGCCATGGTCGTACAGATACTCTGGCTCAGTTGGTGAAATCATGATGGACATTTATTGAATTGCAATCGCATGGCTTCTCAAACAAGGCTGAACTAGAGCTACGACGCTGGGATAGACGAAGTGGACTAGACTAGCTTAGTAGTCCACGCACTCGCCGCTCCACCAGTCCCAGTAGCAGTTGTCGGCGGCGTCGCACTGCGAGTACGAGAGGCTGGCACACGTCGTTGGCACCGGCGCCTGAGTCGTCGGCTTTGGTGTCGTTGGCGCTGGCGTTGGCGTCTTGGTGGTAGGCGCTGGGGTAGGAGTCTTCGTGGTCGGCGTAGGGGCGACCGTTGGCGTCTTGGTGGTTGGTGTAGGGGCTGGAGCCTTCGTCGTAGGAGCAGGCGTCGGGGAAGACGTAGGCGTGGACGTACCAACGACCTTGACGGCGTTGATACGACCGTATCCGTACTGGTTGTTTGGGTACGAGCCGTCCTTGGTGCCACCGCACGTGTACCCTGTCGCCTGGAGGTTGGCCGTGTCAGCACCCTTGGTGATGGCATCCTTAACCTGGGCAAATGTGAGACCAGGCTTGGCCTTCAGCAGCAGCGCCACGACACCCGACACGTGTGGTGTGGCCATTGACGTACCCGAGATCGTGTTGTATGCCGTGTTACCAGTGTTCCACGACGATCGGACGTCGACACCAGGAGCGGAGATCTCTGGCTTGGCCAGGCCCTTAGTCGTTGGGCCCTTGCTCGAGAAGTCGGCAAGGGCGTCCGACGAATCCGTGGCGCCGACAGAGATCACATTGGCGTAGTCGCCAGGCGTCGACGATGTCGTACACGCTGGGCCTTCGTTGCCGTTCGCAAAGATCGGGATGATACCAGCCGCCTGCCAGGCATCCACCGCAGCCTGGAAGAACGAGTCGCCCTGGCCTCCACCCCACGAGTTGCTCACAAGAGCAGGGGCCTTGGAGCAGTCCTTGTTGTTACCGTTCGTGTCCGTTGGACACGTGATGAACTGCGCACAGGACAGCAGGTCAGCCTCTGGGCAGTCGTCGCTGCGGCAGCCCTTGCAGGCAATCCACGTCGCGCCTGGAGCGACACCGATGCCACCCGCACCGGCAATGGTGCCCATCGTGTGGGTGCCGTGTCCGTTTCCGTCGTACGGAGTCGCCTTCTTGGCCTCAGGGTCGAACCAGCCGTACGAGCTGCGCCAGTTGCCCTTGACGGCCTCGTGCGTGTACAGAACGCCACTGTCAATGGTGGAGACGACGACGCCCTCACCACGGTTGCCACTGGCCCACGCGGTTGGAGCCTGAATCTTGGTCACACCGTACTCATTGGCAAGCAGGCCGATGGACGTGATGTTGGCACTAGCAGAGACCTTGATTGGGTTCAGCTTGGCGTGGATCTCCTCACGAATTTCACCAATCGATGAGAGAGCAGCAAGCTTCTCAACGAGAGCAAATGAGGCGTCCTGGAAGTGCACTTGGTTCGAGATCCAGAAGCTCTGCGAGGCCGAGAACAGAGGCTCAGACGTCGAGGCCTCGTGAGCGAGAAGCTGCACAAGCTCGGCTTGGCTGGTGGCAGCGTGGTTCTGGAGTCCATTGACGAGAGCCTCGATCTTCTCACCACGCGAGTTGAACGAAGCCTCCTGAACAGAGGCAATGGCTGGAGCCGTGCCCTGCTTGAGCGTGACGATAAGGTTCACAGTGCCCTGCTGGCGAAGGGTACGGTGGACACCAGGGTCAACGCGGGGAAGAGCCGTAGCCTTCGAGACGAGGGCGGCGAGCGCGAGGAATGGAGCGAAGCGAGCGAGGACCATCGGGCTTGTTGGCTGGAGAGTCAATTGCGAAGTGAGAAGCTATGGGGGCGGCACGAGGGCGAGAAGAAGGCCTCACCCCATGGGCAACGCCTCGGAGGTCTTGGTGCCAGCCTGGACTCAATTCCCTCTTGAACCCACGTCGGTCTACACCACCGCCAGGCGTATCCGCCGTCCATGGATAGTACTGCACGGAATCTGGGGTGTCCGTGCTCAGGGAGGCGTTCGACTTCCCGTGATAGTGGCATCCTACTGCAACGAACTCAGACGCAAAACCCATCTGCGACCTTCGACAGAGCAGTCACTGCTGCAGTGACGCATGGTCTGATGGCTGTGTGAGTTGCTACTTTGTATCACATTGTGAGTCGGAGCCCGACGTCCAGTCCAGGATGCAACGTGCCTGAAAGGTGCATGTGAGAAAAGAAGAACAATAGTTACGTGGGACGCAAATCTGGACAGATATATTCTGCTTCAACATTCTACGAATCCAGAACGACGGTCAAAGCTTTTGCAATTAGGATATCCTCCCTATTCTTGTATCATGCCTGCTGTGTAACTCCAACTCACGATTGCTGCTCGTAGATAACTTGCCTATGAGCAGCAATTGTGAGCCTGAGTTGCCTTAGTGAAGTATGACTGCGCACAGGCGACACGCCCTAACTAGCGGGACTGGAGGAATACTTTGCCAGAGGTTGTGGAGGCGAGGGACTCAATGAGCAACTCCGACGTGAGCAGGGCCTGGCTCAGTTTCGAAAGGTAAAGCTCATGAGGCTCCTGCCGCCATGACAACTGAGCCAGGGCCGATTCGCAAGGTTCAACGTCTCACTTGCGTCGGAGCCTTCGATTCGGAGGATCCGTAGGGTGTTCAGACTTGTGGTTGGGCCGTGACCCAAAAACATCTCCTCAATCTGATTAGGACCTCCTATAATAGATACTTTGGAGTCGAATTTTGACCTTCGCAATACAGAAAATATCACTGCAAACCTTTTTAAAAGCATACGCTGGCCCAAATGACGGAGGCACATCCTTCCTGCTGTACATAACCAGGCGCATATCTTGATGGATCGCACATAAAACAAACATGCCTTCCAAGGTGGACTCGACACTCTTGAGTTCTCTCGACGAGAAAGATGAGGAAGCAAGCATCGTGTGATCAAATTGTAGCCAATTCTGTCGACGAGCTACTGTACAATCATGCACTTCGCGCTAGATTTCATGAACAATTAGGTGCTTTAGATATTCACAAAATGGTGTGTTCATTCTCAACAAATAGATCTGTAAACGACAGCATGCCCTCTGAGGTGGGGCCACTCAATTGTAGTGGGAGCTCGGGCCACGAACATTCTCGTTTGAGAATCAAGGGCGAGTTTGGCTCGATAAGTCATTGACTTACGCAGCAGTGCATCGGCCAGTGCTGAAGCTGTACGTGCAGCCATCCGTGAAGTAGCAATCCCAGAAGCCCAGGCCAGTGCAAATGCTTGGGCGAGCCGTGGTTGGCGCTGGCGTGCGGGTCGTCGGCGCGGGGGTACGGGTCGTTGGGGCCGGGGTCACTGGAGCCGAGGTTGGCGTACGGGTGGTTGGGGCTGGCGTGACAGGAGCCGAGGTGGGAGCGCGAGTTGTTGGGGCAGGCGTCACTGGCGCAGTGGTTGGCGCAGCAGTTGGCGTCGAGCCACTGCCGACAGCCTTCTTGTAGGCTGAGAAAGCGTTCACGCGACCGTAACCGTACTGGTTGTTTGGGAACGAGCCGTCCTTGGTGCTGCCACAGTTGTAGCCAGTCGTCTTAAGAGTCGCGGTGTCAACAGTCGAGGTCAGCAGGCTCTTGATGTCAGCGTACTTGAGCGAACCCGAGGCCGAAAGCAGCAGCGCAACGATACCCGTGACGTGAGGCGTCGCCATCGACGTACCGGAGATCGAGTTGTAGGCCGAGGTGCCCGTGTTCCACGCTGAGCGGACGTTGACACCAGGAGCAGACACCTCTGGCTTGAGGAGACCACCAGTCGATGGACCCTTAGAAGAGAAGCTGGCGAGAGCATCCGTCGAGTCCGTCGCACCGATGGCAATCACGTTGGCGTAGTCACCTGGCGAGCTGGCCGTGGTACACGCAGGACCCTCGTTACCGTTGGCGAACACTGGGACGATACCGGCCGCCTGCCACGCATCGACAGCTGACTTGTAGAAGGTGTCGCCCTGGCCTCCGCCCCACGAGTTGCTCACAACGCGTGGCGCCTTGGTACAGTCCTTGTTCGCACCAGCAGCATCCGTCGGACAAGTCATGAACTGCGCACACGCGAGCAAGTCTGACTCCGTGCAGCCATCGTTCGTGCAGCCACGGCACGAGATCCACGTCGCTCCTGGAGCCACACCGATGCCACCCGAGCCAGCAATGGTGCCCATCGTGTGGGTACCGTGACCGTTGTCATCGTACGGAGCCGTCTTCTTGGCACCTGGGTCGTACCAACCGTAAGTGCTTCGCCAGTTGCTCTTGAGAGCCGTGTGCGTGTTGAGCACACCAGTGTCAATGGCACCAACGACGACACCCTGGCCGTTGAAACCGGCCGCCCACACCTGGTCGGCCTGGACCTTGGTCACACCGTACTCGTTTGCGAGTGGACGGATGTTCGAGGTGCTGTTGGCACTGACCGTGAAGCTCGGCACTGGGAGCACGATCTCCTCGCGGATCTCAGCGATCGACGACAGGCCCGAGAGCTTCTCGACGAACTCGAAGGACGCGCCCTTGAAGTAGACCTGGTTCGAGATCCAGTAGCTCTGCTGCTTCTCGAACAGCGAGGCCGCCGCCTCCTGAGCCGTGAGCTGGATGAGCTCGGCCTGGCTGGCGATGGCATTGGCCTCGAGCTGGTGCACGAGCGCCTCGATCTTCTCACCACGCGAGTTGAACGAAGCCTCCTGGACGGCCGCAATAGCCGAAGCCGTGCCCTGCTTGAGCGTGACGATGAGGTTGGCGGAGCCCTGTTGACGAAGCGTACGGTGGACGCTAGGGTCGACACGAGGAAGAGCCGTGGCCGTCGAGGCGAGGGCGGCGAGCGCGAGGAATGGAGCGAAGCGAGCGAAGACCATGATGCTTGACTTGAGGTTGTTGACCAGAAGGCAAATTGGAAACTGAGCAATCGAGGCGCCGCTGTCAAGGCTAGCCGGGTGCTCAGGAGGCTCCTGAGTGATAGCCGATCTTGAGGCGATCCTGAAGGCTCACAGCTAGAGCCTCCTCTGTGGAGGCTCCTCACAACGATGGATTTCCTCTCCTGAGGAGTCTCCTCAGCAGGGATCTAGAATCCCGACTAGCGTGGATGCACACCATTCTATTCTGCAGCTCTTCAGGCCCAATTTCGGCAGCCACACGGAATGAAGCCGTGGTTTTCTCTGGTTCAGTGAGGCCATTCTCAGATGGCCGAGTACAGAACGAAACAGATCGGAGATGGAGACGGAAGTACAACTCAAAATCAGCAAATCAATTGCTCGACAGAGGCCTCAGGATCGGACCAGACTGAAGCTTGCTCACCAAACCGAGGAAAGCCTCACGGTCCAGCCAGCGGACACACGGGACTGGCAGTCCCATTCTGGGAGTCCCGCTGGACTCGCAGTCCTCTTCTTCGCCTTGGTGGACGAATTGCTTGAGATTGGAGAGTGGTCGTTTTGGGTCCAGATCCTGGGAAACGCCTGGCGACTTTGGTTCAAGGAATGCTCACGGGGATGTTCACGTGCGCCAACTATTCGTGCGCAGGCAATCGTCATGCGTATCAACCGCCTCATTCTCGTATCAACTCATAAACCTCTATCGACAGATATGTATTGTGAGATTCAACCTTTTTGCAAAATGGAGAACATACGGGCGGTTTACAGGTGGTCGACCCACCCTTTTTTAGCATATAAAAATGAAACTGTACCCCTTTATAAAACAAAAGCCTCGATAAGACTCCCATTTGGGCAAGCATTTCAAATAAGTGGCTTGGGCCCATTTACGCTCAGGACGGCCGAATGCCGGTTTCGAAACCGGCATTCCGAGGCAATACGGTCACGGCCAGCTGTATAAATGAAAATGGAGATGACAGCCGGGATCGGTAACGTGACCCCAACGGGTCGAACAACAATGCGCCACATCGACAACCACTTCTCAATAAAGTGCTGTGTCGCCCAGACTTTCGACGAGCGCGTGGAGGCTGTCGAGGAGTGAGTGACAGCAATACTCGATCATTTTCGTCACAGAGCA
>JAADVL010000437.1:0-26639 GCA_023334995.1 Pythium sukuiense
ACTGTATGAAAATGCTCATCACTCAATAGCCTGCGGCTTGGGCCTCAGAACTCGATCGCCACGTTCCTCAGCGAGCTTCTCGCGCTGGTACACTGGCTGGTATAGCGCGTCGCTGCACTCGTCGTCTTGCTCGCGCTGCTAGCACGTTCTCTACGTTGAAGATCGAGGCAGCGACCGTCTCGTACCAATCGATGAGGCCGTGCTCCTCAGGGCGATAGCGATTGCTACGTAGCAGCGCACGGACCCGAAGCCGACGCCGTTCCTGGAGTTCATCGACGTGGAGAAGTTCTACGCTGCCGTGCCACAGGCGAGCGTGCGCCATTCACCATCAGAACCCGGGGATGCCCAATGCGGAGGGCGCTGCTGCTGAGCCGCTGTGCTCCCACAGCACCGCGAGAGTGGCGGCTCTCACGTGTGGAACTGGGCCAGTGCCGTGTGCCTCAGTCGACATGACACTAATGGGGCGACTTTGTTGTGTCTCTCCGTGGATCGCCGGACGAAGTGGACGGTGTGGAAGGAGAGATCGACGAGGCGCATGCCGTTGCTCAGTTGACACGACACTGATGGTTGATGAGTGAGACCAGCGGCTTGCTCAGTGAGCTCTCCCGGCATTTGGAGACAAAACACCCTGCGTGACATCGCGGACGAGTGACGAGTGACGATCTGCGTTGGAGCTGCCCGTCGACGGAGGCGACGCATGTCCGGTCTCCGAGGACGAACATGGATCCGGCTGTCGGCGCCACCCACACGCCCCACAAGCAGTCGCAGCGCCTTACGCGTGGGCAGCTCAGACCAACTGTCGCTGAACCGGACACATTCGTCCACGCGAACGTCGAGAGTCCTGACGCCTGACGATGTGGGACCTACGATTTGCATGCCGTGTGAGGCTGGATCTTCAGGGATCAGCAGGCCATGAGCCACAAACGCCCAGATCTGCGTGGCTCGTGAACACGCTAGGCACGCGCTGGATCTGCCGTATGCTGCTCGCGTCGCTTTCGCCCGCAGAGACGGCCTGAAAACACCATCAGGAAGTCCCACTTGGAGGCAGTCGTCACGTTCGAGGCCGTAGCGCCACGCACCAGACGAAATAGCGGCTATTTCGTCATCTCTCTACCTCAGCTTCGTAGTCTTGTGTGCAGATCGCCCAGAGGCGCCAGCACGCCGTGTGACGGCGCGTCGCTCAGCCGTCGGCTCGGGTCCATTTTGCCTGTCGAGTTGCCGTGGCTTCACAACGTAGGAATGACCTGAAGTTGTGGGCACCACATCACAACATGGTTTGTGTGTACTGTACCTTGTTGTGGAAAACAAGGATGTGAAGGTATCGTGTATGGATACTTTCTCCAAACCCACAACTTGACCACACGCCATGTGGTTTCCTTGAACTCCCGCGCCTCAAACTTTCGCAGTGGACTCGCAGTGACTGCCGGCCTGACAGCCACAAGGGCAAGGGCTTCGCACACCGATCCCTCTTGGCCTTCGTTTCGCATGAATGGCATCGCCTGCTGGGTTTTCCGTCCATGATTTTGTTGGCGTTCCACGCTCAGGCTTTCGCTGCTTCTTCCGCCGTAGTTCCATTTAGGCTTGTTTCTGACCAGCGACGCCGCATATCCATCTTCATCTCCTTCTTCCTGAACCTCTGCCTCCTTCATTCCTCGCCCCCTGACTCCAGCAACATGCGCGTCGCCTTCCTGACGCTCGCGCTCTCCGCTCTCGTCGCGCTCGGTAAGAAGCGTGTTTCTTGAAGCTCCTCGCCTCTTCATCCGTCATTATGATCATCGACTGACTCTATGTATGTGGTTTCTTCACGACAGTTCCTGCAGCGTCGGCGGCGGACTCGATCTGCTCAGCCGCAGAGACGTGCTACATCACGGGCGGCAGCAAGAAGTGCGACCGTACCAAGAGCGACTGCCCACCATGTCTGTACAAGCGCTTCCTGTCCACGAGCTACCAGTGCTACTACCTGGACGACGACAAGAACTGTCCCGACGAGACAACCTACTGCCCACGTACGTCTGCGTATCCACCTCAAGGGTGAATGACCACTGGCTCACATGCACCCGTTATGCGATTCACAGCAGCGTCTGGAAGCTCTTCGTCCGGGTCTGATTCAGGATCCACCACGCCGGAGCCGACGACCAAGACGCCCAAGCCAACGACGAAGAAGCCTACCACGAAGAAGCCCTCTGGATCATCGTCTGGAAGCACCTCTGGGTCCGCATCCGAGTCCGGATCGAGCTCCTCGAAGACTCCGAAGCCAACGACTGCGAAGCCCACGACCAAGCCGCCAACAACCACCACACCAGCTCCTACGCCAACTCCAACGCCTAATGTCACGGAGACGGTCGCTCCACTCACAACGAGCAGCCCCACCAACGCACAGTCGACCCAGTCGGACACGTCGAGCAGCAAGCTTCCTTTGATCCTCGGTGTCGCGTGCGGTGGCTTTGTCGTGATCGCGGTGATCGCATTCCTGGTCTGGAGGCGCCGCCGTGATGATGATGAGGACTCGGACGACGATGACTTCCGTTTCAACCCACCAAAGCCGACTGGACGCACTGGCGCTGCTGGCGCCGGCGCTGGATCGGTGGCGACCACCGCCTCATACAACAACAGTGACCAAATGCGGATCCCGACCTCGCCAGGTGCGAAGGCTGGTGCTGCTGGTATGGCGGGCTACACCGCTGGTGGTGCCGCTGCTGGTCAGTACGGTGCTGCCAAGTACGGCGGTGGCAACCAATACGCGAGCAACGCGAACCAGTACTCCAGCAACGCGAACCAGTACGGCCAGTACGGCGCAGCGCCTGCGTACGGCGCGGGTGCCGCGAACGACTACGGCAGCCCGTCGACGATCGACGGCAGCAGCCGCAACTTGTTCGCGAGCGGCGTGAACCCTTCCTACGACAACCGCGACAGCCTCTCCGATAGCCTTAGCAGCAACGACGACCGTGATGTCTGGGGCAACCAACCCGCTCGTCCAGCGCCTGGAGGATACACCTCCACGACGGCAGCAGCCCAGCAGCCTGTATACCCACGCGAGAAGCGTACACTGAGCAATGTCTCGGTCGAGTTCTAGGGAGACCTGCAGCCTGTGAAGAAGGTCGTGTGTCTAATAGTTTTGAGAATATGTATTGAGGTTTGCGAGCATTCACACTGGCAGCAAGACGCTCGTCGCTCAGCACGAATGCCGTGGCCTTTCGATATCAACTGTGAACTGCAGCCTTAATGAGAATGAGTTGGAACGTTTCCTAATCGGGTCATGTGGTTCAGCGTGCTGCGGAAGAGTGGAGACTCTGTAAACATATACCTTGCGAATATGATAGCAATAGATTTAGAATGCTACACATTTGGTATTCTAAAAGAAGATACCCGCTTGTATAGCTTGGTATCAGTGTTTGTCTCTTCTGGTGAAAGACACTGTACTGTAGGCCACCGTACGGCAAGTTCCTCTGGACCCGATGGGCTCCGATGCCTCATCGTGTTCAGTGCCTTGCCTCGTGACTCGCGGTCACTCAAAGTCCCACTGTGGATGAACAAGCGCCAGTTCGGTCTCGAGGCCTTGAGTTTGAGTGAGTCACTGAACAACGCCAAACACAGGCGGCGCCAACAGCCACTTGCGTGCATTTCTTCAAGTCCTGCGGCGTAACGAGTCTCCGAGATGCGGCGCTGGCTCGAGACGCTCGCGCTTCTCGCGACGGCGGCACTTGTGCCTTCTGCGTCAGCCGCAGATGAGATCTGCTCAAAGGCCACCTCGTGCGATATCCTCACCAGCTTCAGTTCGTGCCGCCGCACTTCGAGCGACTGCCCACCGTGCATCTCGGAGGGGCTCATCTTCGGCTACAACTGCGCCGATTTGAACGATAATGGGCAATGTCCAAAGGGTTCTACGTATTGCCCGTGTACGTGGCCGCCATGATCGTCGTTCTTAATGAGGTCTTATCGACTCACCTGCGGATCTCTGTATGCTATAGCGCTCTCTGACGGCAGCTCCGGATCAACGACGCCAGAGCCGACGACGGCCGCACCGACCAAGACACCAAAGCCCACGACTGCCAAGCCCACGAAGACAACGGCGGCACCAAGCTCAGGCTCTAGCTCTGGTTCACACTCGGGATCGGAGGCTGGATCTGGCTCCACGACCCCGGCTCCAACAACCAAGAAGCCAAAGACGACCAAGGCAGCGACACAGGCGCCGACGCCGGAGCCCACAACCGCCACGCCAGCGCCGACGCCAAACGTCACAGAAGCACAAGCCACAGCCAGTCCTTCGAGCGCAGAGTCCAGCAAGTCCAGCTCATCCGGAAGCACACTACCGATGATCCTCGGTATCGCTGGCGGCTCTTTCGTCGTGATTGCTGTCGTCGCCTTCTTCATCTGGAAACGGCGCCAAGACGACGATGACTCGGATGATGAGGATGACTACCGCTACAACCAGCCCAAGCCCACTGCTCGGGCTGGTGCTTCTGCAATGGGCGGTGCCGGAGGAGCAGGAGCTGGTGGCTCGAACTCAGTGGCGACGACGGCATCGTACAACAACAGCGCATCCACGTATCCAGCTACTTCACCATCGCGAGTAGCGGGTGGAGTATCGGCGTACGGCCAGTACGGAGGAGCCAAGCATACGACGACTAACGGATCTACATCGCAGTACCCGAGCGGCAACCAGTACCAGTACGAGCAGTATGGCGGGTATGGAGGAGGAGCAGGAGCCAAGTACGGAGCCGCAGGTGCTAGCAGTCGAGGCGTGAAGATCGACCGCGACAGCATGACCGACAGCGTCGGCAGCAGCGTTGACGTCCGTGACGTGTGGGGCAACAAGCAGGTCGCGAGCAAGACGACGAGTGCAACGGCAGGCTACCAGCCAGCGCACCAGCGCGACAAGCGGACGCTCAGTAACGTGTCGATCGAGTTTTAGGGCCGTGAAGGCGGCTATTTAGTAGTGAGTGCGTAGGGCGTTCAAGTGATGTACTCGATACGTCTGTTCTAATCAGAGGCACATGAGGATACAAGATCCCATCGAAGTAAACGTACGTGTTGCCATGGTAGTTTGCGTGTTTAACAACCACCACGAATCATCTCATTCACCAGCAGCTCACGTTGTCGAAACTTTGGTCTCTCTATTCATCTATGACACTTGAACGGGAAGAAAGCTCGAATGGGCTCTTCTCGTTGCCCTTACGCGAGTACGTGCGCTGGTACTTGTCGTTGATGCTCTCCAGGTAGAACGTTCCATCGAAGAGCATCGACACGGGCTGCTCCGGCTGGATCGAGTGCTTGGCGTGGAACTGCTCGCGCTGGACCATGTACTGGTCGTACTCCTCCGCACTCACACCAACACGTTCACTCAGACGCTCGTAGATCTTGAGACGCTCCGCCATAGCAGCGAGCGAGAAGCGAGGTTCCGCGTTTGCGCCGACGTCTCGAGCGCGGACGGCAAACATGGATGCCATGCAGCCCGAGCCGTACGAAAAGACCATGACCTTCTTGCCTGCCAACCCAGCCCCCTGCATGTTCACGAGCGTCGCCAAGTTGAAGTAGACAGACGCAGTGTAGCAGTTGCCGATCTGCTTGGACGCCGCGTGGCAAGGCTGCGCCATCTTCGCGTAGTACTCGCCACAGGCTTCGCGAGACGCAAGGTCCAGCTCGCGGTCAGCATACGTCTGGTCCAGTGGCGAGTTGGCCCACTTGTTGAGCTTGGACTGTGCATCTGCTGATGGTCCTTCACGGCGGTAGTCGAGAAAGAAGAGCTGCATAGTACGTAGTATCGTGAGATTCATGCTCATGAGAATCGGAAATCAATACGAACAGCTCACCCGTGGCAGCGTTCGCTGGACGAGCTTGTTGTACGGCGAGTGGAACACAGCGTAGTCGAAGTCCGTGAGTGTGGCACGCTCTCCTTCGGTCTTGTGCACGCGCTCATTCTTCTCGCAGAAGGACGTGTAGCAGCTATCCAACGCCGCAAAGTAGCACGACTGCGAGAGGCGACCGTCCACCGTGGGGAACTCGACGTGGGGATCTGGCTTGTAGAAGTCCCAGATGTGAGACGAGAACGTGGAACGCGTGCGGCTATCAATCACGAGCGGTGCATTCGGACCAACAAGCATAGCGACGCCGCCACAGCCGCCGGTCGGACGAGCGGGGCCCTTGGCGTAGACTGCAATGTCCGAGCAGACAACAATCGCGTAGCGACCATCCCAAGCGGAACTCTCGACCCACGCAATCGCATTGGACAGCGCAGCCGTGCCACCGTAGCAGGCGTTGATGGTAGACACGCCTTCAATGCTGTTGTTGCCACTGGCTTCGAACAACTGCATGAGCACGGTCTTGGTCGACTTGCTCTTGTCCACGAGCGTCTCCGTGCCGACCTCAAGGCGGCCAATTTCCGTTGGTGTGATACCATACTTCTCCATGAGCTGCGCGACCACGGTCAGAGCGATGGAGTTGACGTCCTCGCGGTCTCCCGTGAAGCTCATGGCGTCTTGGCCCAGGCCCAGTGTGTACTTTCCGCTGGAGACGCCGTCGAATACCTCCAGGTCACGCTGCGCCACGTAGGTCTTGGGGAAGTACGCCTCCATGGCAAGGATGCCCACGTTGGCGGGGCGTTCGGCAGCCATGGCACTGTGATCGGTGTTGCTTCGGATGCGGCAATGGATCCGAGTCGATACGAATGCCGGTGTTTGGGGGCCCCACACACGACCAGGCGGCTCGTGGTGCAAACAAGGATGAAAACTAGCGGACGAGCAGCTCTTTACCAGAAGACGACGTGATTTACCCTGAGTACCAAAACAAGGTATAGATCACCCAATCATGCAGCGACGCCTCTTGCCACGCACGCCATAATCGAGGACGCTGAGCGCAATAATCGATCGAGTTCTCAAAATGGACACCATGGCTGCGTGGCAGACTCCGATCCACCGTGGCGATGGGAGAATGCCACGTCAATTACAGTTCTGTATCCAAAGGTCTGGATCGTTCAGCCAGAATCTATTTGACTTATCATGATGGTCAGCAGCCAGAGGATCCGACAAGTGGGTTCACTTCTGCCAGTCCATGCACTTTCGCTCGCTGATGCACCCAGGATGCTGAAAAATTCCACATGAGCCATGAGCTGTGGCGTCCATGTCGCGCGCTACGAGTTGTGAGTTGGCATGGGAGCCCACACCTCTTTGCAGCACCGGCATCACGAAGGCACTGCATCCTTCGCCAGCAAGCTTGGATCTACAACACACTACCGTCAATGGTGGGATCAAACGTGGGTCCAAGGATACGGGAAGGCGATCCGATCACCACGCAGACAGAGATCGCCTAACGTCACTGGATTTTGCCTGGGTGAGATCGAGCCGGCGAGCGCCAGTGCCAGTCGAACCGCGTCGCAGCCTGGATTCCAGGCTGCTTGGTAGTGGGTGCGACGAGATCATCTAGCGAACCCACTAAAGGCGGCGTCTGCGCTGGATTTCGAGTCCGGAGGGCGGATGCATTGAGATATCAAAACTCTCTCGTACTACGAGAGAGTCCTACAAGTCGTAGGACTCTCGTACCCATACATCCTGACCATGTGATTGAAATCTTGGATGTGTGTCGAAAAATCCACAGCTAAGATGGCGAGATGGCTACACTTTTCTGGACTGTCAGCAAGTGGATTGACTCATGGAGACCATCACTCTCACTCAACGAATCTGCCAGGAAAAACGGGAAAATGTGCCGGTGGATTTACGATTCAGAAATCAAGAAACCGAAAACTGAACTGATCAAACCGAAAGGTCACCGTAGAGAATCCATCAGTGGTGTGAAGTCAAGAGCTTGATCTTCATCTATTCACCTAAACTTCCAGGGAAGAAAAACATCGCACGTGACGCGCGTAGGTTCAAAGCGAAAGCGCAAAGCTCTCTATGCATTTGAATGCTCCATGCGCCGAACGGAGGCGTCGACGGTATGTCAATGTTGACGGACCGCATGGTCGACTTCCAGTTTACCTCCCTGCAACATGTCGACGACATGCCAACAGTTGGTTACAACTCCTGACACCTTTACATCAGTACATTTATCGAAATTTACGTCTCAGAACGCTTGAAATGTAAGGATTTAACATCATGTTCGAAAGGAAGAAAAAGGTCTGTGGGATGTGTGTAACTGATGGTGTGCTTGGGTTTTGTCAAAAGCCACAGCGTGGATGTGGGTGAGCCGAGGACGTACAGTACAGAATCTACTGTTTGGCTTGGGATCGTGAGCTGGGTGCGATTGAGACCGGCGGCGCCGCTGGTGAAGGCGATAAGGGGTCGGGGTCACTCCGTCCTTGGGTGTGTTTATGCAGCCACGCGACCCCAGTGCAAAGGCCGCAGCATATCGTACCGTACGAACGTACGGACGCTCGGATCCACTTGGTGGTGATGATGATTCACTTCAGTAGGGACAAGGGTTGTCGCTACGTACGTGGTGGACCCACTCCACTTCCGTCCGCCCTCTCGGCGTGCCACCAAGAGCTCCGCATCTCCGTTCTCCTCTCATTCGCCTCTCCTCATCGCCAACGCATTTGCTCTTTCCGTCCGAGGGCGGCACCAACGCCAACTTTTTTCCTCCAACAAAAACCACCAACAAAACTCCTCTCGCCAATATGGCGATCGGCTTCTCCAGCGCCGTCTCGCGGATCTTCCGCTCGCTGCATCGCGGCAAGCACGCCGCCGACGCCGACTCCCCTCGTGACAGCTCCGTCTCCTGCGTCTCGCCTTCCTCGCTCGTGCTTCTCGCCGCCGGAACCGCCATCGCGTTGCCCTCCACCATCGATCTTCCTCGTGGCTTCACACGCCACGTCCGCCACCTCGTCGACTGCGTTTCCCTGCTTCCGAAGCTGCGTCTGGCCGCCTCCACGTCCACGCGGCGCCACGCCGCCATTGTCAAGGCGCTGGACCGCGTCGCCGGTCTGCTGCGTGAGCGGGACGCCGACGAAGGCGCCAGCACGCGCGCTGTGCCGCTCAACGCCGCCGTGGATCTGCTGCTCATCGTGTGGGAGTGCGTGCTCCAGTGCATGGAGATCCAGAAGAGCAGCCCGCCGCCCGCGTCCGCGACGTCGTCCGTCTCCGACCGCCTCAGCACCTGCAGCTCCACGTCGTCGACGCCTCCAGATGACGCCACGCGCATCGACGTCTCGGCGCGAGCGCTGTTGACGCTGCTCATCCAGCAACAGGAATTCGACTTGGCGCTCGTGGCTCTCGGCCGTGGCGACTGTAACGTCCACCGTAATGACGGCGCGCGTCGCCGTCCTACGTACGAGAACCCAGCGCGTCCGGAGCGTGAGGAGCTCCGTCTGTCGAGACGCAACTCTCGCAGCTCACGCAACTCGAAGAGCGACCGCCTGTCTCGTCGTGGCTCCGTGACGATGAAGCGCCCCGTGCTGCCTCGCCCGATGACGTCCAAGCGTGACGTGTCGTCGTCCAGTGACGCGTCGCTGTGTCAGCTCGCAAAGAAGTACCTGGATCTCCACCAGATCACTCTGCGGCTCATGCAAGACGCGTGCTCGCGGTTCTCCATGGAAGCCGCGGAGGACACCAAGGACAAGACCACGGATCGTGCACTGCTCATGCAGTTCCTCGCCGTGTCGTACGTGCGCGTGCCTGTGCTCCGTGGTGCCATGCTGTCAGCTTTCCAGCAGTCGCTGGAAGCAAATGAAGGCCGTCGCCGTCAGCTTCAGGGACACCACGTGCGACTCACTCGCTCCCAGTCTTCTGCTTCGTACACCGTCTCGCCTGCCGATCTCCGCAGCCGCAGTGGCACGCTCATGGGCGACGTCAACGTCGCGCTGTTCCGCTGGACCCAGAGCCTGAATCCGAAATGCCATACCAGCGTCGCCCCACTGCATCGCGAGGCGATGTGGTCCAAGGAAACCATGCAGCTCTCACTGTCGATGTCCGATCCTAAGTTCCAGCGCGTGCTCATCGCCAAGCTGATCGACCACTTCCTCACGCTGGGCGGCAGCAACGCCGGCATGGACTGGAAGTGTCTGCCAGGCGCCGCACTTCTCAAGGAAGTCGTGCTCACAATGACCGAGACCGTGTTCCAGTCGCAGCTCCACGCCATTGAGTTGTCGCTCATTGAGAAGGAAGTTGCCACGACGGCTGCGGGCGGTGCCGAAGGCTCCACGCTCAAGGACTCGGGCCTGAGCCAGCAGTCGTTCTCACTGTCGACGCCAGACGACTGGACGGTCGGCATCTTCTTCAAGCAGACGATGCGCATGCTCACCAGCAACACGCCTCTGATCTACGAGTGGCTGCTCACTGTGCTCCAGAACACCAACTACATGGTGTCGTTCAATGTCACGCTGTGTCTCCGTTACCTCGGCCAGCTCATGACCCAGTTCCCGGCATATTTCGCCCAGGATGCGAGCAAGAGTGCGACCGAGTCGCTGCTGCTCAAGGTGTTTGCCACGCTGCTCAAGTCGGAACACTTTGAGGTGCTTCGCAACACGGAGCTGCTCCTCATGGAGCACTTTGCCGGCTTCTCCGTCTCGTTGCGTGAGGCACTCGTCGAGGTCTTTGCCGGTGAGTTCAAGCGTCTCTTTCTCCACTGGAACCGCGACGTGCGCTTCTGCTACTACCACATGCTGCTCTATCTCACATACCCGGGTAACCGCCTCGTGCTCGGTGCCAAGTCAGACGAGCTGATGATGGGAGCCGTGGCAGCCCAGCTCTTCGAGATCCCTGGCCTGATCCGCCACACGTCTCACATGTCGGCCAAGTGGGACGCGTTCGACGAGCCGCTGTGCGAGCTCATCTCGCACGTTAACCGCCTGACCAAGAACTCACGCTCGCCCGTGAGAACGACGACGACTACGCAGCAGCCACGATCCCAGCCAAGTGCGTCAACCTCCCGCGCGAGTCTGTCGACCACACGAACGAGCATGACGTTGCGGCCCAAGCCAGCGGGACGCGCTAGCCTCATGGCACGTCCAAGCCAAGCACGCGCATCACTGACAGCGAACCCGTACGCACCAGCTCCGCAAAGGAATCCGGGCTCTACGATGCCCAAGGTCGCGTCCACGCCGGCGCTTCCAGTCACACTGGCGATCGCGCCGCCACCGCCCGTTCCTGCGTGGATCCAACCTCTATCGCTGACGACGATGCAGCGATCCGTGCAGGAATACCGGCGCCACGTTGAAACTTACTTTGACATGGCTCGCCGGATCTCAGTCCACGAGGCTGTGCCAACGCCAACGCTTCAGGCCGCTGCCAAGGCGTAAAACATCTTCCCGACTCGGTTATTATTCGAGAGTATTTTATTTACGAATCCTATAGACAAGACCATGTTCACTATCCATGCCGCGGATTCGTCTTGCTCTACGTGCCTTGGAAACCTCGCTGGATGATGACTCGGCGAACCACCGAGTGTGTGAAGTACGTCAAGATCCGCGTCACAAACGCACTGTCAAGACCGTTGACAGCACGTCGAGGTCGTAGCGTGGCGTTCTGCACGACACTCAAGAACGCAAGCTTCTTTCGAAGTGGAAGCCGCTTGGTCTTGACACGAACTCCTTCTGCCTCGAAACGAGCATGGTGAGCGTCCCACAGCTCGTCTGATAGAGCGAAGTCTATGTGGTAGAGCGTGCGGTTGGAGCGAAGCATCGCCAAGGCTGCGTCGATCACCTCCTCGTCGAAGCTTCTGAAGGGCATGCTACCTTCATTGCCACTTGAGTAGAATGTGAGCCACTGCAACGTTCGCGCTAGCCGATTGAGAGGATCAGCCAAGTGTCTGAAGAGCGCTGCTAATTCACAAGGCGGAACTGGCACGTTTGCTAGTGTGAGTGTACGCAGGCAGACATCCTGAGATTCGTAGCGCCGCACGAGCGACTGTAGAGAGTGCAAGCGCTCCTCACCCAACTCTAAGCTCTCGAGATGCGGGCAGAACGACAGTATGGCGGCCAGGTACCCATCGAACGACGCGTCCTGGTCGTGATTATTGGTGTTGTCGCTACCCATCCATCGCAAGTGGCGTAGCGATCGGCCGTAGAGCTCCACAATGCAAGAAGCAGCACCAGCCTGATGCCGGTCCAAGCTCGTGACGTCCAGTGAGTGAAGAGTCTGCTTCCGCTCGTGCTGAGTCGTGAGCTCCAGCGACTCGACGTTTACCATCAGTGTCGAACATATTCCGTACCCAGGAACCACAATACGGATTCGATCGGCGTCGGAATCGATTGACACAACGGGAAAACACCAGTCCGTGTGTCCTGTCAGGTTCTTGAGACTCTTGACGAATCCATCAGCCAGATCCACGATCGCGTCGGGCTTCAGACGGACGAGTTGAGGTCCCGGAGTCGACGCAGTGGCTGAGGACGATGCGAGCAAACGCGTTGGATCACTCGACTCGGCGATCTCTCGAAACGCGGCCATGTCATCTCTCATCAGATCAAAGTGCTGCAACGTCAGCGACTTCAGTCGGCCGTATCTCAACGCGTACGAGAGCCACTGGGCCTCAGAGCGACGGAGGAGTGGGTCTGCGTCATGTTGCATGGAGGCTGTCAGCTCTGCCACTCGTGGCGCGAATGCGATCGCCGACCACAAGTCGCCACAGGGCGTGGGAACGGGGAGCTGGAGCGTGTGAGCCACCGTGTTCTCTTCATCTTGATCTACGACACGGCCTGGGTTTGTGGCCAGCGCGGCACACACATGCGAGCCTTGCGTGGTACACAGCATATCACGGAAGGCTCGAGGGAGAGGCCGCACTGTGATGTTGACACGAACGCCACACGTCCCCAACTTGCGCAGCTCGTCCAGAATGACGTCCAGGTACATCTCGTACATGGTGAGATGGATGGCTTCCAACACGAAGGGCCACGCGTCTCCACTCGTCACGTGCTTCCTCTTCTCCTGCAAGTCCTGAGCGATACTCACGACGGTCTCCACGTACCTGAACAGCTCGTCTGGGCCGACAGGCTCCCTGGGGGAGAGCACAAGCCCTATCGGCACATGGTACTCTCGTAGCTTGAGCTCTGGGTCGTGGTTCATCCGTAACTCTGACTTGGCGGCCATGTAAGCTTGGTATTCTTCTTGATCTGGTGGCTGCTCACCAGTTCCACACAGTAAGACGCGTAGGCGTTGAACGTCTTCAAGGCGCTCACTGGAGTGCATGCCGTAGAGGCCGCCGGCCGTGAACTCCATCTTGGGGACGAGCGTGGCTCTGTCATACTCGGCCGGATAGAACAAACGATACCAGTGGTGCTCTGCCTCTCGCAGGAGCCACCACGCCGTCGGATCCACATGAAGCATACAAGCTACGAGCTCCGTCGCGTGGCGCGTCAGCGTGAGCTTGGTCTCATCGTCGGCTGGAGCCTCGCATCTACCAGGCAGGTACACAGTGAAGGAGTCGAAGCGCAGGTCCTCACGTCCGTGGACTTCGTTGTGGCTGGGCGAGCTGAGGCACAGCCACTCCGTCAAATACGGCGACAGAAACGCCCAGCGCGTCGTGTGGATGTCATGGTCTCCCCCTTCGTTCTCTGCCTCCTCACTCACGTCCGTGGGCGCGTCATCGCCACTGCCGACGTCACCAACAGCGCTTCTCGTTGACGCACGTAGCTCTTCCGTTGGCGAGCTCATTGGTCCCTGGCTGGCAAATGGACACCGCTTCAACTCGAGGCGTTCGTATCAGCCAATCATCATGCAGATGAGCCCGTGAATATGGACGAATCACGGTCTCACATTGCGCATTTCTACCAGAAACGACGCGAGGAATGCAGCGGCGCTGGAGCTCGTCGACGTCCTCGGCTGCGCGCCGCGTGCTGTGCTCGCTGCATGAGCTCCAGGCGAAAGACGGCGCCGCCATCAAGTTCCCACTGAGCGTCACGACGGCTGAGACACCTCACCAGCCAACGCAGCAGCAGTCTCAGCGCCGCGTCGGGCGTGGCGGCCGCACGGGCTTCGTGTTCTTCTGCCAACAGTCGCAAGCACCACGCGCCTTTGTCAACAGGTCCGTGCGTGAGCTGGAGTATTGGTAGTCTGGTATGTTGGCTCTGATCACGACGGTGATGGTGGTGGCTATACTACTGTAGCTGTCCGCACGCGCTGCTGGAGCTGGATCTGGACGACAGCGACTTCTTCTGCGACGGCTTCGTGCAGTGCAAGGCCCACGGCGCGTTCTTCGACCCGCGTGCGTCCACCAGGCAGTACAGTAGTCGGTGTGTGTGTATGTGTGGCACTGATGATTGTGATGCTGCAGACACGGGTATTTGCCTGCAGGGCCCAGCGGCATCTCGCCGCGGACGACTCGAGAAGCAACTCGGCGTGAGTGGACTCCTACCATTCGCTGTCTCTGTCTCTTGCTCAAACGCCGATACGTTTTCATACTCGTAGGCTCTGACGGAGCTAGCAGTGCGTGTGGAAAGAGACGAGGTCGTGCTGGTCGAAAAGACCCAGGCAAACAGCCCTCAGAGTACCCGAACAGAGCAGGAGTGGCTCGACTACCGAGCCAAACGCCAACAGGAGCTGTCCACAGTGCTCGCAGGGCGCCAGGATGACGTCCAGCGCATGCAAGCGGAGCTCCACGCCAAGACCATGGCGCGTATGCAGCAGTACGCACAGCGGAAGACGGATCCTACCACGAAGAAATAGAAGAAAGACGGTTTGAGGGAAGCTGTTCGGGGGTTTTCATTCACTCAGACGACGATTTTGAGAGTGCTTTCGCCTTGAGCTCATCAAGAAAACTACGAGGAGCTGCCGAAGAACTGACCTGTGCTGGTCGTAAAGACTCTGCGGGCGGTGGAGCAGCTACGCTCTGATCTGGTGGACTCGCACTGCTGTCGACTGTTTGCTTTTTTGTCGCGACGCGCTTCAGTTCGTCCAAGAAGCTTCCTTTCTTTGGCGAGTCGTTTACTGACTGTGCGATGTTTGCTGCAGTTGGTTCGGCTGCTTGGGGTGCCTCACTTGGCCTTGTTCGACACTTAAGCTCACCAAGGAAGCCTAGTGCTCCCATCGCCGGACGTGGTGGAGCTGAGTCTCCACTGATGCCGGTGCTGCCTCTATCTGCGCCTTTGTTGGCCTTCTTTTCGAGCTCACTGAGGAAGTTGAGGCCCATCGCCTGCGGTTTGGCTACGGTCAAAGATGGGGACTCTTGTGGTTGCTTTTGCCTTTCTAGCATCGCTAACAAGGCCTTGGACTTGGGCCGAGCAGGCTCTGCGTTCGCACTCGCCCGCTTGGCTGCTGCAGCTGAGGCAGACGATCGAGACCCCTTGGCTTCTCCCGTCTCAGTCTCGTCACTTGCCGGCTTCGGGAACGACGGGCGTCGTTGGCGCACAACAGGATCGGACTCGGACCGTGATGGTCTCGTTGAGATATGGGAGCCACCACCACCACCACCACTCGCACTCGCACTCGCACTTCCCGTCTCGGATACTGGAAGCGTGAGGTTGCTCTTCGTTCGACGTGGGCTGCAGAAGTCGTTTTGCAGGAAACGAAGCACGTCCACGGACACCCGAAGCGATTTGATGTGACGGAAGGACCCAGTGTCGCCAGTAGCAACAGCTGCAGCTTCTGCCTCCAGACTTGCAGTCTTCGCATCCGATGAGCCCGTACCAGGCCCTTGACTAGTCTCGGTATCCGCACTTGAAGCAGACTCAGTCGAAAGCCGCACCGATGCATCTAGCACAGACACGCTTGGATCTCCTACTGATGCTGCCTTTGCGGTCGTTGCTTCATTCGCTGCAGCTGCGGCCGCAACCTCCTCCTCCGCAGCAGCAGCATTGGCGATGACACCGTCAGCGAGCCCCTTGTCTCGATCCGCAATCGCCCGACTGAGCTCGAGGCGTCTCGCCTCGGCTTCTTCCTCAACCGACAGCTTCTTGAAAGTCGCTCTTTCGCGCGGCTTGAGCTCGATCTCTTCTGGAAACGGCCCCTTGATTCTACCACTCCGAACGTCTGCGTCCAGGGCTCGGATCTTGGCCACTTCTTCGAGAAACTGGTCATAGCTGGGCGTCTGCGCACTCCACTGCCGCTCCGAGTGGTCGATCTCGGCCTTGAGCATGTCTCGCGACTTCGTCAGAGACTGGAAGACTTGCTTGGCGTCGTCCCGCATCTTGATGAGCGTCGCCTTGCCAAACGCCTGCTGCAATTCTTCCGAACGGGCGTCCTCTGCGATCGCCAAGTACTCGGCCTTGGCTGTCGGAATGTCGTGGGCGTCCAGCTTTTCTCGCTTCTCCTTCTTCTGTGAAAGTCGCTTGATTTGCAGCTCGAACTTGTCGATTCGCGACTTGATTTCCTCTTCCGTTGGATAGCGATACACCGCATTGAGCAGTTGCTTGTCGCTCAGAGGCTTTAGCGGCACCTCGGCTCTCGTGCCCTTGAGCGGATCCCACCCAGCCTTGATGGTCTCCCCTTGCTGCTGCTTCACCAGCACCCGCACATGCTCCATGAACTGGCGCTTCCACTCGGCTTTCTTCCCGTCCTTATCGAAGTCGAAGGTCTCCGGTAGTACCCCACACGCTGCTCGCAGCTCGTGGATATCGTAATTCGTAAAATTCAGGAACCAGGACGCACACTCGACCGCCAAGAAGTTGTCACGCGCGACGTCGCTCTCGTGGGTCACGAGCCAATGCAGCAGCTTGTTCTGCTTAATGTAAAGCGCCAAATCGTACGTGAACAGCACGCCTGCTGAACGTGCCCGCTCGACGAGGCCGTCCACAGTGAGCTGCTGGATATCTTGAGGGATCAGGCCTCGCAGCAAGCGTAAGCTAGCGTAGTTCAGTTCTCGCTGGGACTCTTTCCACAGCCGCTCCTGCTTCTGCATCTCGAGTGCAAACTCCTTCGACTGCTCCTTGCGCGTCTTCCACACTTCGATATCCCGCAGTGTCTTTGCGAGCTCGCCTTCCTTACGCTTGACTTCTTTCGCCTTGGAGCCCGTGAATCGCTGGGCTGTTTGAATGCCCTGTTCACACAGCGTCACGCGTTTCTCGCCGGAACACTCGGGTATACACCGCAGGATATTCAGAAACGTCGTGCTCACGTCCGCCGCCTCTGTAGACAGGAACTTGAACCGCGAGCACGCGGCCGCGAGAGCGTCAGTCTCTATACCCAGCACCACCAACAGCTCATTCAGCTTTGTCATCTCCGTCGTGAGGAGATTCTGGGTCTGGAGAAGCCTCTGCTTGATGTCGTCGATGTTTTTCTGTGCCAGCACCATGCCTTCGTCCGGTACACTATCACTATCGGCCGCAGCCGTTCCAGCCTTGGCGAGAGTGAGCTCACTGGCGATGCGAGCATCGAGCAGCTCTTTCTTCCCACGAATGACGTCAGCCTGGCAGTTCGACAGTGTTGGCTTGAGCTCAGCGATCACATTCGTCTGGGCGACCAGCTCTCGCATGCGCTTGACGAGTGCAGCACTGGCTTCGTCGCATGGCGTGTCGGACAGCATTTGGATCTCGTACACGAGCCGATCGTACCGCTCCTCGGCTTCACAAAGATGGCGGTCAGCTGCTTCGTACGCGTTGCCTTTCGTGCTCTCGACTTTCCATTGGAGATCTTCGTCCGAGAGCCCGAGCGAGTTCTTCAACACCGTGATCTGCTCCACAAGCCGATCCATTTTACTGTCACGACGCACGAGCATGGACGGTCGAGGCGCGTTCGTGCTTGAGGAGGTGGACGTCTCGTCACCTATATATGAGCTGCTGCCTGAGCCGCCACCACCAGAGCCTCCGCGAATGGGTGACACGCTTGGACGACGACGCATGCCACCAAAGTCTGCGCCGTTGGGAGCCACGAGTGGCGAGGACGTTCGTCGAGACACGGGGACGAGCACTGACGGCTGCTGGCTGTCGACGTTGGGCTTTGTCGGGGACGACGACGATGGCTTGCCGACTGACCGTGATTGTGGAGCTGCTGCATTCGCTGGTGGTGCGCTAGTTGAGATCTGGAAGCTCTGGCGCCGCAGGAGCTGCGACTGCCGATGCTGCTGCTGGGTCGTGGAGGTCGGACTCGTGCTCGGTCTCCGTTGGTACGTCGACGATGAGTTCATCGTCATCGACAGGCGAGGCGACCGTGACGCTGAAGCACCAGCAGAGGTTGTCGTCGACTGTGATAGAATCGCCGCAGTAGACGCTGGGTGGATGACCGCTGGTGCGATTTTGAGCGACTTGTTAAGGAGCTGAGTAGCGATGGTGCTCTGGCGACGCTGGGGCTTGGCACTCGATCTATCAGCTACTGCACTGGACGTCGCAGCTCGCTTGTCTCTGTTTGTATGGTGCATGTTGGCTCCCATCGAGCCTGTAGACTGCTTCGCTCGCATACTGTTGGCTCGAGGCGACATGGCTTTGTTGGCTGTACCATGAGAGACCCCGAGGCTCGTCCCGCGTGCCGTCAGGTGGCGACTGGACCCACTGGACGCTCGCAGGTGATTCGCTGCTTCCACTGTCGATGCAGACGGTGTACTCATACTGTTACCTCGAATCAGGTAGCTTCCAGGAGCTCCACTCGGCGACTTGCTCGCTCTCGTCGTCGGCTGGGGCGATTTGCGTAGACCGAACTGCTGGTACACTTGGTCTTTGTGGACGAGGAGGTCCACGCCCTGTGCGTACAGCCGCGTGTACGCTGACGGCTTGCCATCACGCTCACGGAAGCGTAGCTGCTCGACCACAGTGGCTCCATCGGACGGCATAGCAGTGGCCGTGACTCGGCGAGAAGGCTCGACCACGGGGGCTGGTGGGGGCGACCGCGTGATGTGGGCGGAAGTACGCTTCATGGTGAGATGAGAATGAGCCCCTTAGTTTCACTCGCAGCTGCGGGACACACGCGCAATGGGATGGTTGACATGCATGTGGCGAGGTCTCACAATGGCACCGTTTCGCGGCCCCTGGAAATAGCTGGTCATCGACTATGTGGTGCACACCATGCAAATCGCCAAATGGGTAGATTAACTATATTATATCAGTGGGTGCATATTAAATCAAGCACTTCATTCTTGAAATGTAATGGATGTAGTGAGTCGAAGGTTCAGTGGGTTCAATGATTCAGGAGCTCTTCATTTGTTTCCTGGACAGGCCAAAATGGCAGACACGACGCGCTGGATCTGCGCGCCGTGCGGCGTCGTCAGCGCTGCCACTGACGGCCCCACGCCATCACCAGAACCACTGTCATGTGAGAAATGCAATGCTGCCTTCACCCGCCCGACGGTCTTCGACTGTGCGCGTCTGGGACTTCTCCCTGAGCTGCAGCAGCTCGTCGCCGAGGTGCGATCTCCACATCTATTTGGCTCATATTGTCGCCTCCTCTCACTCTTGTGGCTTCCTTCCGCTACTGTAGGACCCTCAGTTTGATGTTAACGCCTTCGAGGCGTCATCCAAGGCGACGCTGCTGCACCACGCAGCCATCAACAGCAAGATGCGCATCCTCGAGTATCTGGCGGCCGAGTTCCGCGACGTCATCGACGTGGATGTGCTGGGCGGCACAGAGCTGCAGACGACGCCGCTGTTCTGGGCTGCCTACCACAACCACATCTACGCTGTGGAGCTGCTGCTGCGACTAGGCGCCGACGCGAGTTTCACGGACGACGCCGGCTTCTGCGCCTTCTTGGTCGCGATCCAGCGCTGCTTCCCGATCCTCGCGGCGTATCTGGTTGCCAAGGGCACGGACATCGACACGCGCGTGCAGGACCAAGCCAAGCGTACGGCGCTCATGCTGCTGTGCCAGCGACAGCGTTTCCACTTGGACTCGTTCCGCATGGTGCTGAGTCTGGGAGCGGTCATCGAAGCTCGTGACACGGATGGAAACACTGGTACGTCCCTGGCAATGGTATTGTCTGGGTAGAAGCGTGACACTGACACTGGATACTATTCTCTTCCAGCTTTGCATCATGCTGTCGCCAATGATCTGGGACTTGCGGTCAAGATGCTGTTGGACAAGGGCGCGTCGCCTTTGGTGGTCAACACGGACGGCCAAACGCCATTGGACCTCGCCCGCGAGAAGCTCGATGACCGCTCGTTGGCTCGGCATTTACTGGAAGACGATATGCAGCTCCAGCAGATCGCATCCAAGACCCGGATCTCCAAGAAATGGCTCGAAACCCATCTCTACAAGGTCTCGTTCGTGGTGCCGTGGGTCGTGATCCCTGCTTTTGCATGGATCGTGAAGAATACCGACGGTCTCCTGATGATTCTGTTCAAGGAAACACTGTTGCTGCTGTTGGCGTTCGGCATACTGAAGATCGTCCAACAAGGCACGTACGGGGACAAACGCAAGGCCGCCGCGCTCATGTTTGGAATCAACGTCGCGTCCGTGTTCTGGCTCGTATTCTGCCTCCCGCAGTTCGCTGCAGGCGCGCAAGTCAGCATCGAGTTCCAGGTGCTGATCTACACCAGCACGACCCTCATTCTCGTGTTCTTGTACCTGACTGCAACCACGGACGCCGGCACTGTCTTCACGACTTACCGTGAGAAGATCCATGTACGTTCACTGCTGCTAGTATCAGCCTGTGCGGCTCCAGGACCCAGGTTTTCATCACCATTGATGTTGTCGATGTCTCCTTGTAGAACATCCGCACGCTAGTCGAGTCCAAGTCGCCTAGTGCTACGAAGCTCTGCCTTACGTGTCTGCACAAGCGTCCGCTGCGAGCGAAACACTGCGCTGAACTGAACGCGTGCATCGCTAAGTTCGACCACTACTGCCCGTTCGTCATCAACGCCGTCGGCTCCGAGAACCACCACTACTTCTTGGGCTTCGTGTTCTTCGCCGTGGCTTCCATCACCATGGAGCTCGCTGTGTGCTGGTGGTACCTCGTCGCCCAGAGCGACGTCGTCTGGAGCCATGGCGTCTTCACGTGGCTCTGGTCAGTCGTGCATTTCCAACCAGTGCTGGTCTGCGTGGTCGTGCTGGCCGTGATTCACGACGCGTGGATCGGCTACATGCTGCTCTTCCACACGTACTTGCTGTGTGCGGCGCTCACGACCAACGAGGTCGTGAAAAACGAGAATCTCCAGCGAGCGTACTCCCGAGGCATCGTGGCGAACGTGGTCGACTTCTTCCACTTTCCCGGCCAGAAGCACGTGGACTGGACGGCGATCTACCGTCTCGAGGAGTGGACGGATGCCACTGGTGCTACTGCCGCCAAGAAAGAGCTCTAGGGTCATCAGCGCGGATTAGAAAGCGATGCTAGCTCTATTACAAAACCCGTTCAAGACAACGTAATCTCGCACTGCGCGACCGCGGGTTCTGTTCGATCTCTTCCTTCTTGGCCTTCACAGCCTTGCGCTTGACCAGCTCGAACCGTTTCGTGCCGAGCCGCTTGAGCACATCTTGGACGGTATCCTCGCCGTCGCTGTCTTCGTCCTCATTGTGGTCGTCGAACTCCTCGTCGAAGTAATCTTCGTACTCGTCGTCAGCCATGCGCTGCGTAAACGTATCCTGTGAACACGAGATTAGCTTGTTGTACAAATGAATCAATGCGTGGGTGAGAACTGTACGATGCATGGACGTACCAGTCGACGGAAGAGCTGTTTGATGGGGCGGTCTTCGAGCGAGTGGAAAGCAATCGTCGCGAGGCGTCCTGTAGGCGCGAGTTGAGTCACAAGCTGCTCCACTCCCGACGCCACGTGCGTGAGCTCGTCATTCACGTAGATGCGCAACGCCTGGAAGCACTTGGTCGCCGGGTGCACCGTAACGCTGTTGTTCTGTTTGGTCTTCTTTTTCTTGTACGGACTTCCGTTGGCGCTCCACTTGCGTGCAATGCGTTCGATACACTCTCGCAGGTCAGACGTGTGCTTGAACACGATGCCCTTCTCGTCACGGTCGCGTACAATGGCCTTGGCGTACTCCTTGGCCAGTCGCTCTTCGCCAAACTCGCGGAAGATCTTGGTCAGCTGCACCTCCGAGAACGTATTCAACACGTCCGCCGCCGTGATTGTGTCCTTGTCCTGTTGGTTGTAGCGCATGTCGAGTGGCCCTTCGCGCATGTAGCTGAAGCCGCGTCTCGCTTCGTCAAAGTGGAAGCTGTTTGCTCCGAGATCCACGCAAATGCCATGGACTTCATCTGGAAAGTGCACCGACCGCAGCAGCTCCGTGGACAAATCGGCGTACGATCCGTTGTGGAACACGACGCGTGGGCTGAAGTCTGCGAGGTTGCTGCGTGCGATGGCCAGCACCTCCGGGTCGCGGTCGATGCACAGCAGCCGCGCGTGTGGGTGGCGCACCAAAAGCTCCTTCGAGTGGCCGCCGAAGCCCGTGGTGCCATCCACGTAGAACCGCGTGGTCGTGTCGAGCGGCGCATTTGCAGCCTCATCCCTCTGCTGTTTGGACTTGCGCTTCTTGGGCTGCAGCGGATTGACCCACAGCGACACGGTCTCGTCGAGCAGCACGGGCACGTGCACAGGCGCGGGTGGCTGCTCCTGGCCATTACTATCGGAGCTCGTCGATGAAGCGTTCATCCACGAGAAGAACGACCGGACGTAGACGTCTGGAGGAGGCGCCTGTAGTATACGCCTCCGTAGCCGCGCCGCCGCCGCCACGGGCGCCGCAGTCTTGGCCATCACATCCATGCTGCCAGTGGAATCAACGAGCCATTCATCCCACACCGCACTGCGTATCATCGTGTATTGGATTCTGTTGAGAAAGTACACCATGTTCTGATATTTGATGTCCTTCCTTGTTTTGAAATTTCGACTGATAGATGTTGGAATCGAATGCTTGCACATCGGTTAAGAACTCACATCCAAGGTCGTTTATGCGTGACTCCGAAGGTTCCGAAGGAATGAAAAAAACTGATATAAATGGTACGCTTGTAACCGTAAACGACTGAGATGGCGTCGTAATTTGTATCTGTCCGACCCCACGCGTTCCAAAGTTGCGGCGTGTTGCCCCCAAACCACGTTTACAGCGCCCACAAATCCGTTTTACATCCGATCAAAAGACCGTTTTCGTCCCCGTCTCCCACATTCACAGACACACCTCGCCGAATATGACCGCCACACCAACCAGAGGCCGCGCGTGACCTCTCCATCTCCCCGTGCCCGTCAACTCTGATTTCGTGTGCCACGGATCACGCTCTGTGAGAATGGGAGGCCCGATCGCCTCTGTGTGCGGGCATTCGTCGTCGGTATCATTGTCAGATTAGCTCGTCGCCGAAGACATCCAAGGAGGGGTACGGAATTAGAGAAAGGCGGTCGTTTGACAATGGTCCTGGGCAAGAAGAAGACCAAGGCGGTGGATGCGGTCGAGGGCGACGTGTATGCGGCTGTGCAGACGCCGCGCGCCGGCGGCTCGAATGGCTCGACGGTGGAAGAAGAGGATCTGTGGAAGGCGGACCTGAGCTCTCCGCTGGACCGTGCTAGTTGGCTGTCGCAGTTCACGCTGTGGTGGATCAACCCGTCGATCCAGCGCGGCTATAAGAAGACGCTGGAGGAGGACGACGTGTGGGAGCTGCCAGTGCGGGACAAGGCCCGTGTGCTGCAGACGCGCTTCGACAAGCACTACGCCGACGTCGTGGCGTGCCACAAGAAGCACGCCAAGGACCCGACGTCCACACCGCTCATCTACAAGGCGCTGTGGAACTCGACCAAGGACAAGATGGACATCGCCATGGTGCTGTACTTTGTGAGCGCTGTAGCCACGCTGCTGCAGCCGCTGCTCATCAAGGCGCTGCTTCAGTTCCTTCGTGGAGAGGACAACTTCTTCGGCATCGATTCGGGCTACGGACTCGCGGCGCTGCTCACTGCCACGGCGTGCTTCGGCGTGACCACGCTCGACTACGGCATGTACCTCACCGTGCGCTCGGGTATCAACGCGCGTATGATCGCTGTGAACAGCGTGTACCAGAAGATCCTGCGTCTCACGTCCACGGCGCGACTGACCATGAACAGTGGCGACATCATCACGCTCGCGGGTGTCGACAGCGACCGACTGTTTGAGGCCTACGCCATCGGCATGTGGACTGTGGTGTCGCCAACGATCATCCTCGCCGCGTGTATCATCATCGGCTTCCTCATGACGTTCTACGTCGCACTGGCGGCGCTCGTCGGCTCGGCCTGTATCCTCACGTACGCCGTCACCAACTCCCGTAAGATCGGCCTCACGCGTCGTGCGATTCTCAAAGTCGCTGGCGAGCGAGTCAAGGTGACCAACGAAGTGCTGCAGGGGATCCGCGTGATCAAGATGTACGCCTGGGAGCAGTCCATCTCGGACCGCATCGCCGAGATCCGTGCACGTGAAGTCGCCCTGCTTCGCAAGTACGACTACCTGCGTGTGACCAACATGGTCACGCTCAACTACGCGCAGACCTTCGTCACGGCGCTGTGCTTCATCGTGTACGTGTACCAAGGCAAGACGCTGACTGTGCCGACGACGTTCGCGTTCCTCGCGCTCGCGAATGCGTGTCGCCAGCCGTTCTCCATCTTCTCCAACGCCGTCGTGTACACGTCGGAAGGCTGGGCGTCGATGCACCGCATCTCCAAGTTCCTCGCCGCCGATGAAGTCAAGTTTGACCAGACGACGGCTGACTTTGAGCCGCTCGTGGAGGGCCAGCCGATCATTGACGTCACGGACGGAGAGTTCTCGTGGAGTGTCCAGCCGGCGGAGGGCAGCACTGAGGCAGTGCCGCGCTCTATCCTCCACAACATCAACTTCCAGGTCATGCCAGGTACTCTCACGATCATCGTTGGCGCCGTGGGCAGTGGCAAGTCCAGTCTCATCAGTGCCTTGCTGGGCGAGATGGAACAGGTCCGTGGTACGAAGGCTGTGCGTGGTGCTATCGCCTACGCCGGCCAACAGGCGTGGATCCAGCACAACACTGTCCGTGAGAACATTCTCTTTGGCGCGGACTACGATCCGGAGCACTACAAGAAGGTCGTGTCGGCCTGTCAGCTCACCCGTGACTTGGAGATCCTCGAACACGGGGACCTGACGGAGATCGGCGAGCGTGGTATCAACCTGAGTGGCGGCCAGAAGGCACGAGTGAGCCTGGCGCGAACGATGTACCGCGAGGGATCCGACCTTGTCGTGCTGGATGATCCACTCAGCGCGTTGGATGTCCACGTTGCGAACGCTGTATTCTTCGAGTGTGTGAAGGGCCTTGTGGCCTCTAAGACTCGTCTGCTCGTGCTGAACGCCCACTACCACTTGCTGCCACACGCCGATCGTATCGTCATGCTTGCGGACGGTGAGATCGTTGGTGATGGCTCGTACGACGAAGTGCGCGCCAAGTTCTCCTTCCTGGAGGACCAGGCTCACGAGAAGGCCCTCGCATCGGAAAAGGCGGCTGACGCGACCGAAAGCGAGCGTGTCACTGAGCAGATCGAACTGCTGGAGGCTGAGCAACAAGAGGCCTCTCACGATGCACCAGGACCTGAAGACGCACAGGACGCTCGCGACTTCTCTGAGACGCCCGATGTGATGGAACGTGCCAGTATCTCCAGTATCTCTCGCCGTAGTTCGCGTGTCAAGTCACAGGTGGAACGCGACGAAGCCAAGCCAGAGGTGGATCCGAAAAAGTCGATGATGCTCACTGAAGACCGCGCGGTCGGCTCGATCACGTGGCGCACGTACGTGTCCTTCCTCGAGTGCTCGGGCTACAACGGCATCTTCCTGCTGATCGGACTGATCTTAATTTTCTCGATTGGCCAGTGCGGTTTGGTGGCTGCTGACTACTTCGTGACCTACTGGTCGAACGGATCGCTGAACCAGTACAGCCAGGAGACGCTCGTGTGGATCTACGTTGGTGTGGCTTTCGGTGCTGTCGTGCTCGGTGTGCTGCGTGCTGCCGTCTTCACGGAGGTGTGCATCAAGTGCGCCAAGGTCGTCCACGCCAAGTACTTCAACAAGGTGCTGTACGCGCCCATCAACACGTTTTTCGACGTGACGCCCATCGGCCGTGTGCTCAATCGCTTCTCTCGCGACCTCGACCAGATCGACAACCCACTGCCGTACTTCACGCTTCAGTTCCTGATCTACATCACAACGGTGATCTCGGTCTTCGTCGTGTGTGCCGTCACGACGCCGACGACGCTGATCCTGTACGCGCCGCTGATCTACGGAAGCAACTACGTGCAAAAGTACTTCCTGTCGTCGTCCCGTGAGCTCAAGCGACTCGACGGTATCACTCGGTCTCCGTTCCTGAACCTGGTCGGTGAGACCATCAATGGTATCGAGAGCATCCGATCGTTCCGCATGACTAACACGTTCTCCGACAAGTGCCGTGACCTGCTCGACTACAACGCCAAGTTCTACTTCATGTTCCAGACGTCGTCCAAGTGGTTCTCCATGCGTCTCGACTGGCTCGTGACCACCGTGGTGGCGGTCGTGTCGTTCACATGCGTGGCCTCGAAAGACTCGATTGGGCCGGCGAGTGTCGGTATCGCTTTGACGTACTCTGTGCAGCTCACCATGCAGTTCCAGCGTCTGCTCAACTTGGGAAGCTTCACAGAGAACATCATGACGTCCTACGAGCGCATCGCCCACTACGGAACACTCGATGAGGAGGGTGATACCAAGATGGTGGCGGTTGCGACACCACCTCCAGAGTCGTGGCCGAACAGTGGAGCGATCGAGTTTGACAACGTGTTCCTGCGGTACCGCGACGGCCTCGACTTCGTGCTGCGTGGCGTGAGCTTCTCGGTCCACGACGGCGAGAAGATCGGCGTGTGCGGCCGCACGGGGTCGGGCAAGTCGACGCTCATGAACGCGCTGTTCCGC
>JAADVL010000438.1:0-26614 GCA_023334995.1 Pythium sukuiense
GCCGACAAAGCGACTGAGAAACGTGCCGATACGCTGGTTGCGAGCTGCCGCACGGAAGACCTGACGCAGATCCGGCTGAAAGACGAGCTTACGCGCGTATATCGAGCTACCAATCATGATCAGAATGAACGCCGCGTGGATGGCGGCCACCACGGCATGAACGGCGGAGACCTTGACGTACTGCGATCTGTCGATCCCGATCGAAAGCGAGTTGACCGCCGTGATCGTAAACGTGAACTCGAAGCTGGTGTAGAGCTTGGCGACGCCGACGTAGTAGCCAAAGTTGATGCAGTGCAAGATGAGGAGCCCCGTCCACCATGCAGTATACCCCCACGAACTCGCATGGTGCGTCACTTTTACGTGGTTGCGACGGCTTCCTCGCCCACGGCTGAGCCATTTCAACGGCTCCACCATGGTAAGCGGGCAATGAGTGGAGATGATTCGGTGTTTGAAGCCTAGAGCGAATTTCCAAATGAGACTCGGACGTTGCTGTCGTGACGCGTGGCCTTCACTCGACAGATCTGTTGTTTGCTACACTGGCCCTCAGCTCTGCGTTTTGCTTCATCGCTTCTTCACGATCGGTTTCTCGTCATCCAAAGTCTGCGATCGTTATCGCTACACCTCCATCCCATCGTGGGTGGGAAAGCGCATGAGCTGCTCGAGCAATTGGACTGCAGGCTTTCGAGTCGAATGATTGTCACGACAGAAATAGCCAAGCCCGCGCAGGCATGAGCTCATAGGGAGTTTGGAAACTCGTTTCCCCTCAATTGATCTCCAAAAAACATGCTTACCAGGCATGAGTGCTCACAGGCAGTTTCCCCTCAATTTGGGCCAAGCCCAGGCTATTCCAAGACTGGCTGACGGCTCGTGGCTCGTGTTTCAAAGTCTAGTGTCTACGATTCTCCGTCCCAACAATCAAGCCAACGTTGCCTCTCTGTACTGCAATCCTAACGCTCTTCTTCACCGTACTGTAGTTCGAAATAGCTCGCCAACATCGGCATAGTACGTGTCTATTCTTCGAGAGGATTCGAGTTGGAAGCTCGTGGGAAGAGGGGTTCCCACGATGGGCTTAGAAGTACCTCACCTCGAAGACGAGTAGTGGGGTGCGAATTCAAGACTCTCCGGTACGTTTCCTCATCCTTATGCGACTGATCCGTCATGCAAAGATCCAGACAAGATACCCCTCCATATCCGGAACATCGTCAAGCCTACACACACGCTGAATTCCCTTCACTATCTACCAAGCGATAATCAAGTCGAGCCCTCGGCCAGCCCAGGCTGGGACTCCCAGCCACCCGCGATGCTCCAGCCGCATTCATGCCTTCCTGCTTGTAAGCGCAGCAGCGTCCGCGCGAACTTCCACAAGCCATCACGGAGTTCTGTCGCCTGTTGGCTCGGCCTTCTCCTCCTCCACTGCGCCAACTTCGCTAACTGCTTCGGCGTCGCCTAGCTCGATTCACGCCTGCAAACTTGGGTTTCAGTCCGATTTCGGCATGTTCATGTTCATGCGCAGAAGCTCGAAATCTGGCTTTCGTTGGCTCGCTCATCAATACTCCAAGGCATCTATCGAATGGTTGTCAACCAGATCGATGTCGGTGTCGCGGTAGAGTTGGTACGCACGGAGACCAGCAAAACGTGGCGAAGGAAACACTGTCGACGCCGAGAACCCCCCTCAATCGACACGATGAACGCCTCCGTTGTCACGAACGAGTCCATGATCATGACGCACGAGAGTGGCCAAGACGACAATCGACGCTCCGAGGCAGGCCGGCATCGATAATCGTCGTCGCCGGAGTCGGCCTCAACGCCACAACCCTCGATAATGAGTCGAAGCACACACGTGCGGTCAATTCGGCTGACCAAGTCTGCGTCCCTGGTGCGTGCAGTCGTATGGGACCAAGTACGCCACCGCCGTAACAGTGACCTGCGCAAGAGACGACGACAGCGGTCAAACAGCCCAGCAACCAGTCGTGGACGTCGAGTGGATACTTAGCTTTGTTTGCGTCCTATTCATGTACAACGAACTCACTGGGTTGCTCGATTGGCATCGACTGACAGGGCAGGGAGGGCTCGACCACTGTTGTCTCACGCAAGGAGAACGAGTGTCTATATTTGTCGAACGTCACTCGGCAGTTTCCCCTTTATCGTCGGAGACTTCCTACACAGCCCCCGTCCAAGAGCTCGTGGAAAATGGCGAAGCAAGCGGTTCTCCGGGGTCTCCGTCTTGTCCTTGTCTTCGTCTGGGCATTCGTCTACGTTCGTTTTGCTTGTGCCGCTGACACTGAGGAACCAGCAGCGCCCGTATGCCGTCAGATCAAGAAGAACTCGCTGTCGTTCTGCTCCATGGTCGACTACTACGCCGTCGTCGATAAGGACGATCCCTACGGTTCAATATTCGATGCCAAGGCCAAGGCGTACTACGAGAACGTCAACATCGTGCTCAATCGATTCGGCTGTAACAGTAACACGCGCTACTCGCTGTACTCGTGTGACCACTGCCGTGAAGCGTACAAGTATTGGGTCTGCAGTATCAAGTTCCAGCGGTGTGGCAATGCAGCGGGGGCCTACAAGCCAGCGTTGTGTCCGCATTCTCTTTCGACGGGCACATGGGCTTCATCCGATTGTATCGAAGGAATCTCAGGTCGCCATCGAACGTGTCTGTCGCTATGTGAAGATGTCGTGCGGAAATGCCCGTACGTTCTCGGCTTCCAGTGTCCTACCGTACGTGCGATGGTCTCCTCTCTTACGTCAGTACAACAGCTCACTCTCTCTCGATGTTTGTAGACGGAGACTGTGTTCTTCTCGACAGAGATAGCGGTCTGTAACAAGCTCGATCGCGAGAAGAACCCCGATAAGGACAGCCCATGGCCAGGGACCTTTGCAGATGCGTAGACGAATAACCAACGTCAACAAAACTTTGAGCTCGTTTGTTCATACGGTCTTTCAGCGGGTATTTCGCAACATATTTTTTTCGTACGTGACGACCTCGTCGTACAGTGAGAACAGGAGATGCAGCGAATGAACCTGCAGCCCTTCGTACACGGGGATATCGAGGACGCCACACACAATTCGAATCAGCTCGGGCAACGAGACATCAAGTCGGCTCACAGAAATCGCTGGCTGGGTGACCAGGTACGTCTCGAACTCCTCGGGCCAGAGCTCCATGAGTGCCGTCAGCGATGGCATGGGTTTCTTGTAGATTACGTGGAGTGGCGGCTTGGTGGCTTGCACTTTGGCGACGCTCGTGATCCACTGATCAATTTCTCGCGGTCGATGCGCTGCATCGTGGATGCTGTGAACACGCTCCATGATCTCGTCTTGCCGTTTTCGCTGCTTCTTTTTCGCTGTATTCGAGAGCAGAAGCTCGAGCTCGGCTGTGTTCGACTGGGCGCAGGACTCGCGCACGAAGCCCACACCAGAGGCGTCAGGTTTCCCGTCGGGTCGAGGGATCTACAGAGCACAACCGATCATGAGAATGAGCTCATCTTCCGTAGCTGAAGTTGTGCATGCGTACCTGAATGCCGTCGAACGGAACGCCGATTGCTGGGACGTATTCTGGAATAAATGGCTGTAATCGGACAGGAATGTCCATGGTGTCTGGCTTGAATTCCTCCACGTGCTATAGAGCCAAGCATGAGCCGATAGTTCATTGGAGTGGATATCACGGCCTAACTCACCGCAAAAAGATCCTCGATCTCGCGAGGTACTCGGACTTTGAACTTGGATACTGCTGATGGTTTTGCCATGCCTGTGCTGGGCTGGGTGCTCGTTTTTGATACGTGGGCTTTCACAGGATTCGTTGGGGTTGCTTTTGTTGCGGGTGCGTCCTGGACAAGCTGCTCGTAATATGCTTTTGGCACAAGCCCTCGATACGGTTCCAGATCTTTCGCGGCCGTTTTTGGTCGATCCTGGCGCTGATGTTGGCTGTGAGCGTGAGTTTGGCCATGATATCGCTTCTGTTCTTGCTGATTGTTGTCTTCTGCTTCGTCGTCTTGATCACCATACCCATCTTCCCCATGCTCCGATTCCGAAGACGAGCTGGACGAATGGAATTCCATCGCGCGTGAAGCTTCTGTCTCTTTGGTCTCGTAGTCGTCGTCCTCATCGCCATTGGAGCCATCACTTTTGTGGGAGATCGTGAGAATATCGGCGGACGGCGCTCCATTCTGATGTCTTTTGTTTTGACGCGTCACTTCTCCACATTGGCTGATATCCAAATCGCTCAATCGGTTCATGCGTCCGCCACCGCCACTGTCCACGGTCGCTGTCTGCACACACAAAAACGTGAGATCAAATCCATGGGGTCGAAACTAGCTCAACTCACCCGCATGGGACTTCCCGGGATTTCTGGTGGCTCGTCATCACTGCTGTCTCCGCCACTCTCTCCATCGCTACCTCCTCTCCTCCGTCTCCTCGTAGTACTAGCGTCTGGGCTTGGTCCACCCATGCCACTCGTTGCTCCATTCTCGCCCTGGAATTCTCTCTCGTCTTCACTCGAACTGCTTCTACTGCTGCTACCGCCGTTGAATTCTTCACTGTCTTCGCTCTCATTCGCATCGCTCTCGTCACTGCCACAGCGTGGCCTGCCCTTGCCCGAAGGCCCTCGTGGTGTTGGCGATGCGCTTGCCTCCTCACTAACAGAGACCGTCAGCGCCTCCCGATCCACGAGTCCTACGACGTGAGACCGTGCGTACCTATCCACAAGCTCGCCATCCACGTCGTGGATCTCATCCATACTCTAAAACGCCAATATTGTGGGTCAATAGAGCTCCTCACACAGCAGCATTCACCACCACGGTCTCACCTCGTTCTCTAACGCAAAATGGTCCTGTTTCGGCACATGGAGAGACCGTAAAAGTGAGATATTGAGGCTCAAAACACCACCTCAGCCACGACTTACCCACCTCATCAGATTCGTCCATCTTGAAGGAGCCTTGCAAGTCTCGTAGCGTTGCCCCTGTACAGCGCACGCGTCGCTCGCGCCTCACAGCATTCGCAAATATGGACTTGATGATCTCCAAACGACGTTTGGATACTCGTACTTAACTGCTAAGTTCGACCACCGAGTATACTGTATACCGAACTTAACGCTCTCTCTCTCTCTCTGCGACGTGAGTCTAGAGCTCCTCGTGGCCCGAGGCAGCTTCCGTAGCTTCGAACTCACTGACTGCACGCGTGGAGGTCTTGAACTGGGTCGAACCATCGACAATACGGTCCAAGAAGCGGCGGAGACTCGCTTCATTGGCCTCACCCGAGAGTTCTATGAAAAGAGGATGAGTGCAGTACATCAGTCAGCCAGCACCCACGGTCTCAGTTCCCAGCAAACCACTCACCCGTGAACTTGACGGCCTTGCCAGGCTTCAGAACGACCGCACTAGCATCTGTGACCTCCAGGAAAGCTCCAAGCTTGACGAAGACTGGGTCGTTCGCATCAGCCACCAAAAAGCGGAACGGGTCGCGGCGGTATCGCTTAGCCAGGGCCTTGACCTTGTCAGCGTCGTCGTCTTCCTTGGCGCCCTTCGTTACCACGACACACATCTTGCCCTTCTTGCTCATGCACTTGGTGATTTCCTGCTGAGTGAGACCCTTGAGCTGAAAACGCGGCTTGGCCTTGGCGACTTCCGGTGCTGGGAACGGCTGCAGTGGCTCCCACTCGCCACGCTTGGCCTCATCAGTCGTCAACGCGTTCGTGATGAACTTCTTGGCCTTCGCCTCGTCAGAGATAGAGCTTCCCGACGATGCAATGAACTTGGTGTTGTCTCCACTGATAAAGACGAGCGCAGGTAGCTTGTCTACAAGTTATATGGTCAGTACAAAGGCCAGCTCCACAGAAACCGTCCCTACGAGAGCATACCTTCAATCTTCAAGTGCTTGGCGATCTTCTCTTCGTTTCCAGCAATGAATGCAAATCGTACGACCGGCACGACCTTGGGCTTCTTCTTCTTCTTGACCTCGTTGACAAAGTTCTTGGCCAGCGATCCGATCCAGGACGGCGGCTTCGCGACTCCGCGCTCCTTGCGTTTGCTGCCGAACAAGATCGCAGTCGGCGTCGTCTCGTCCTTGGCCAGGAATGTGTGGATCGTCTTGATATCCACCACATCCACCGACGCGCCACTGACACCCAGCTTCTTGGCTTCGTCCGAGTTCTTCACGTACTGGATAACGTCCTTGCGCGTGCGACCGCCCTGGTAGTCACGCGGCTTCTTCTTATGGGCGCCAAACACTGTAGAAAGCACCAACATCCCTCAGTTTGCAAGCCCTGTGTGTGAGAGAGGATTCCTCCACGTTCCAAACCTTTGATCGTCGGGTAGCCCTTGATCTTGTACTTCTGGGCCAGGTTCGTGTGGACAGTAGCATCCACCGCACCCAGGCGAGCCTAATTCGGTAAATCACACGTACAAACCTTTCAATTCCAGTACTCCTAGATCTTCACAGTGAGCGATGGCGACGTACGTGCTGCTTTAGCTTCTTGGCGGCCGCCTTGTACTCCGGTTCGAGGTTCTTACAGTGGCCGCACCTACACAACCGCCATCCCACCACCACATCAGTCCCCTCTACCATACACGCATACAATACAGGCAAAGCAGCGCCTTCTTGACTCACCATGGCGCGTAGAACTCGACGATCCAGAAGTCGGGGCTGTTGAGCACCTCCTTCTCAAAGTTCTTCTCGGTCAGGATGACGACGTCGTCACTCTTCGAGTACTCTCCATTGACCAGCGCACTCGCCAGCACCACAGCCATGAGCACGATGCCCATCAATAGCGCACGTGGCGTGCGAGCCATGCACAGAGCCATCGTCGTTGCCGTCTTGGATTCGATTTTGCGATTACGGCCTTTCTTCTTGTGCCACGTAGATGACGAGCTACGGGACTACCGATATGATACCGGTATCTGAGTCAATTTCTGATAAGCATGTCTTCAACCTGAGGGAAATATCTGATTCTCACATATTACATGTAATGTAAAGATAGCATTCTCTATTGGGGTTTGTATGCATAATGGACGTTCCAGAATCAATCAACCGCGACGTGGGCTGGCGAGGAGTGGACGCAACTCGACGCTTCCGTAGTTGGTGGGCGAGTTCACGGTCGTCGTTGGCAGGCGTGGGCCGAGCTTGTGCTGCTTGTACTTGTAGACTGCAGCCACCACAGCCACGAGCAGGAACGAGCCGAAGAAAGCACTCACCATCATGTGGCTGCTCGCAGGGGTCTGACCAGTCGTAGCAGGACGAGTGACGTGCTCTGGGGAGCCCTCGGCCTCGATATTAGCCGCTGCAACACGGGCCTGTTCGTTGTAGTAGTCGGCGTCGATGCGGTGGCACGAGACTGGGTCCACCTTGAGAGCCTTGGAGCAGTTGCACGTCGCGCTTGGGCCCTGAGCACACGTGCCGTAGCCGCCACAGAACGTAGTGAGAGTCTTCTCCCGCACACCCTTCTGGTTCGGGTAGATGGTCTTGGCTCCAGTCGCGAGCCAGCAGTGGTCCGTGGATGGCTTGACTATATCCGGCATCGGGTAGTTCTCTGTCGTCGAGTCCACCTGCGAGCCGCACTGAGGACCGCTGTATGGCTTGCGGATCTCTGGGAACTTGATGGCGTTGTAGTATCGCGCTGGGTCGCTCAGGCATCCGCCATCGTTACCGTCTGCTGCACAGTTATACTTGGGAATCTCTCCAACATACGAGCACTCGCGACCATCAAGCGGTTTGTAGAGACCGAGGATGTGCTGGTCCATCCAGCGAGCGCGGTTGACCACAGCCGTCTTCAGCTCTTCCAAACGAGACTCGTATGATCCCATACACGTCTTCAGGTCCACTGCTGCACACTGGTGAGCGTCCGAACGCCAGTTGCCCTTGCACTTCTTGAGCTGCTTCTGGATAGGAGCGGCGCTCTTGTCCAAGAACTGCACAATCGACGAGTCGCTCCAGGGCTGACCCTCAGCTCGCAGTGTCGTCCATCGCTGGATAACTAGCGAAGTCAGCTTGTAGTTACACATGAGCCGCTTCCAGAACGTGTACTGCGGGTAGATCCAGTCCTGGTACTCGCGACGAGCTCCGTTACCGTATGCCAGGTTGAGGTCCCACACAGGCCCAGCGTTGATGGTCTGGTTGCGGTCCTTGTGGAAGTACGTACTGCGGCGGTACGCATCCACATTCAGCGACAGCTCGGTGTGCAAGATGTAGTCCGCGAACGACCCGAGGTCGATGTGTTCCTCGAGACCGTCCGGGTTCATCATGTCGTTCCACATGAAGCGGTATAGCTGAGGCAAAAAGCCAGACGTGGTGTTCACAAAGTAGTCGCGCATGAGCTGGGACGTCTTGTCGCCTGGTGGGTACGCGAGGATCGGTCGCTCGCCCATACCGAACTCGTTCTGGTACTGGTCCACGACCATGTTTGGCGAGAAGTCTCCATAGCTCGATGGGTCGTTGTGCCACGCCCAGCCACCGTTCAACTGCTCGCCCCGACACGATGTGTCCATCTTGGCGAGACCAACACGGCTTGGCCCGAAGCCGGGCTTCTCAATCAGCATGTAGATGCCCACGTAGCGTGGAGCCGTTCCCGGTGTGTCGCTGAAGTACATCGCGACGTGGCGAGTACGCGCCGAGTATCGACCAGTACTACGGAACAGCCAGTGCGCGAGATGGTTCCGCAGCAACGTGCAGTCCACGAATGGTCCGTTCAGCACGAAGTCCTTATCCTCGGGGAAGCCGATGAACTCCTTCGGCTCCTTGAACTTGATACCAATCTGGTGCTTGGGGAAGAAGAGACTGGTCTGACCACGGTAGTTGGTCTTCGCCTCGTATTCGCCCGTTGGTGGCGAAGTGAAGCAGTTTGGCGAGCCGTCCTTGTTGTCAATGACTTTCACGTACGACGTCACAGAGGACTTGAGGCAGTACTCTGCTGGGTACCGGAGCTGGTTACACGTAGGATCCGGGAACGCTCCGCTCTTGGCCGAGACAATCACCACCGGGAATTCATGACACGCTGTAGATCACACACCAACGGATAAGTGCATCTACATAGGGTATTCACTCAATGTTGCCACGTACTCATGGATTCCGCGGCTTGGACATGAGGAAGGGATGTGGTGATGGCCATGGCCGCGCCGAGAAAGGCGGCAACGCGAGCGAAGTGAGTCCACATGGTCCAGTGGTGTGTTCAGCGGATGGCTTCTTCAGAAGTGGGAATCAGTGAAGCAGCAGCAGTGGCACCACTGCAGGCCGTCGAACAGCTACGTGGGGTGTTCTAGCTCCTCGACTCAATCATCTCGGATTTCTCGAAAAGGCCGAAATAGGCAGCGGCGAGCTCCGCAAAAGTACGATGGATACAGTTTTCAAGCAACATTCGGTCGACATTCACGTAACATTCTTCAAATATAGCCTTCTGATTGGCTGAAAAGGTATCTTGTACCTCGTCACAGATACGGTGAAGAGGCTGAAGGATCTATTCATGACCAGCTCCCTGTATCTAATGCGGGACGCCGCTGGATGCGAAACCTAAAACGGGTGTCATGGGATGGTGCTGCGTGCGATCACTGTGCTGATACCCGTGGTGACGTCGTGGATACGGCTCTGTGACGCGCCGTAGTCGACCAACTAGAAGTCGCGCCTCGTGAATCTCTGGTGGAAGCTTGCCATTTCCTCGCTGGGATCGTTCGAGAAGCAGAAAGCCACTGCCCAACATAGACGAGATCGATGCGATGGTGAGTGTCACCACCGGCTAGAAGCGGAACATTTATCGCGCCAATTGATGGGGGTGAGATGTGTGTGCTGTATTTGTGTTTGGTTAAATTCCAATAAGACCCCGTGAACTTTAGATTGTAATTCCTCTTCCTTTCCTCCTTCTGAACCGCAAAAAACCTCCTCGAATGCACGGCGTGCATCCACGTTCGACTCACTTCAGCGCAATCTAGTTGAGCTGGCGTGCCACGATCGGCGCTCGCTCGTCGATCGTCGAGTAGCCTTGGCGACGGCGGCGGTGGGCGATCATCAGAGCACCGAACACGCCGCACACCATCACGACGAGGTAGACCGCGCTGCCCCACATCTGGATACTGTGCGTTGCAATCTCTGAGCGCTTGGCCGACTCCGTTGACGTCAAAAAGTCATCCGACGCGGGCACCACCAAGTCGCCACACGTCGGAGGCGCCTTGCCGTTGATACACGAGCACACCGCCCCAGGTCCCATCGGACAGTAGCCATTTCCTGAGCAGAAACGCGTGCCCGATCCAGACGACATCCAGCACGGATCAATCGACGGCTGCTCCAATGGCGAGGTCAAAGAGCAGGCTGGTGCCTGGTTGGGCTTGCGCACTGGTGGAACCTCAACGGCAGCGAGGTACTTCTCAGGGTCAGTGAGGCAGCCTCCGTCTTTGCCATCAGCAGCACAGTTGTAGATCGGGATGTTGTTCGCAAGCGCCCATGCTGACTTGTCCGACTTGGTGTAGAACTTGCCGACGTTCTCATCGATCCACTGGGCGCGACCATGAATCGCAGTCTTCACACGGTCGATATTCGCCTGGAAAGTGCCTCCCACGTTGACGTTCGCACACGGCATTTGGTCGCCGTACCAGTGGAGGCAATTCTCGAACTGGCGCTTGAAAGGCTCGGTGGCAGAGTCAATGAACGCCTCGATCGTCTCGTCACTCCACACGGTCTCACGCAACTGACGCCAGCGCTTGATCGTGAGCGAAGCAAACTTGTAGTTGACCAGCAGGCGCTTCCATAGGAAGTGAGAGCGGAACAGCCAGTCCTTTTGGTTCGAGCCCGTGCCGTACGCCAAGTTGAAGTCCCACACCGGGCCGGCATTGATCGGCTGGTCGCGGTCCTTGAAGAAGTACGTGCTACGGCGGTAGGCGTCAGTGTTCTGAGAGAGCTCGGAGTGGAGCATGTAGTCCACGAACGATCCCAAGTCGATGACCTTCTCCAGGTCGTCCACGTTGCTCATGTTGTTGTAGAGGTGGCGATACATTTGCGGCAGCGGCCCCGTGCTCGGGTCGACGAAGTAGTCGCGCATGGTCTGGGTCAATGCCTCCGGAGAGGGGTACATCAGCACAGGACGACTGCCCGAGCCAAACATGAGCTGGTACTCGTCAACGATGACGTTGGGCGAGTACACGCCAAAGTTAAGCGGGTTGAGCTGCCACGCCCATCCACCGTTGAGCTCTTCCTTCTTGCACTTGTTATCAAGCGGCGCGAGACCAACTCGTTTCGGTCCGTACGAGATCTTCTCCAGTCCCAAGTACACGCCCATGTAATCGAGCTTCTTGGTCGCCAGATCGCGAACAAACACGATGATGTGGCGCGTCTTGGGCGAGTAGCGGCCTGTTGATCGGAACAGCCACTGCGCGAGGTGGTTGCGGATCAGACTGCCGTCGATGTGCGGGCCGTTGAGCACAAACGACTGCTCCTCGGGAAAGCCCAGAAACTCGGCCGCCTCGTGGAGATGCACGCTGTACTGGTGCTTTGCGAAGCCCAGACTCGACTGGCCTCGGTAGTTGGCCGTCGCCGCGTGCAAACTCGTGGGCGTGTCGTTCAGGCAGTTGAATTGCGGCTTGCCATCGGCATCGCGCTTGTCTACGACCTCAAACACCACCTCCGTGCGCTCCTTGAGGCAGTTATCCGACGGCTCCGGAGCCTGCTTGCACCCCTTGATCGGGAACGGCTTCACCGTCGGCGAGATGATCACGATCGGGACCTCAAAGCAGCCTAGAAATCGTCATTCACAGACTCACGTTAGCATCCCGTCGGCCTTTCTCACGGAATGGAGCTGCTCGTTTCGAGAGGGACTCACTCTTGTCTGGCGGCGCCTGCGCCAGCGCGCTGCTACTCGCGCCCATGCAGGCCAGCAGCCACAGCGTCGTGCCCACGAGGCGCATCATGAGGCAGTTGAGCTTCGTTGTTGCAGGTAGGTGATTGGTTGGTTGGCTCGAAAAAGCCGAAGTGAGGAGCTACGAAGGGTGCCAGTTACACGAGGTTACGCATCTCGTCAAAATGAAAAGATCGGTTCCGAGTCAGTCGAAATCCGACCAAGCAGCGTCGGAGCAATCTTTTTTGTTTCCACAAAAAGAGTTCCGGCGGAGTGAAGGCACACCCACACACGCAAGTGTTCGGCTGTGTTTTCTGGTTGTGTTGAGGATGCCTCTTCTGGTTCCTTTTTTTAGCTGGATGAGGTTCTTTGTGGAGAAAAAAACGAAACCCACAACCAACGGCCTCACCTAACCACTCAACTGGAAGGGGCACTAAACCTGAACGTGGAACATGTCCCGTGTCACAGATCGCATTGAATCTTGATTTTTGTATGTGGCAGTTTGGTTCCACGACCACTGCCAGAACATTGACAACGACGACGAGATATTAACGCATCTAAGTAGGCTACTGAGATGGCTGCATGAGGGCGACTAATGCCACAGCGACCTTGGAGATGGTATCGTTCTTCGGGACGTCAAACTTGGAGGAGCTCAGTAGATAGAGAACCGACAGGAACGAGTACTCCAAGTGTGGGCCACCCAACTCGCGCGAAAGGTCGACGTAGCGTACAAGTAGCGAAAGCAGCGTGAATGCGTCCTGGATGAGCGTCATGCGAGAGCTGTTGGCCAGCAGCTCATCCAGAGCGTCCAGGCCGAGTGTGCGAGCGTCGAAGGTCTCGCGTTGGAGTAGTTGTGCGAGGTGGAAGATCACGGACAGCTCATGGTCGTCGTCGGCCGGTGAGCCGCGTGTGCTCTCGAGCACAAAGCGCACGCCCATGGACGGGTACGTGGTCACGATGGCGAGGAAGACGCGGATCACGACGAGTTGCAGCGATCGAAGATCCCCGATGGCTTCGTGGTACAACACGGCGTTGCTGGGCAACACGGTCGTCGTTCGACTGAGCAGCTTGGCGCAGCGGTTAAAGAGTCTGGAGCGACGAGCCGAGGCCTCGATTTCGGGAAACATGTCCTGGAAGTGGATGAGATCGAGGAGCACGCTCAACGCCTTCGTCTTGAGCTTGATTGCGACGCCTTTTGGTGCAAGCACGAGCTCTTGGATGACGTTGCTGGATATGATTGCGCGGAAGTCGGCGTGTGGAGTGCGATGCATCACGCCCAGATCGATCCACAGTGATAATACGCTGAGCCCGTTCTCGACGACGCTCGCATCGTTCATGTTGTTGCGGATTACGCGGCACAGCGCACTGAGCAACTTGGCTCGCAGTTGCATCTGCTCGGAGAGTTGCTGCTCTTGAGCTTGCGAGGAAAGCATCTCTCGTCTCGAATGTGACGTGTCTTCCTTTCTGGATGCGAGGTAATCATCCAGTGAGGCGAACCGCAGGCCTGGAAAGGAGATCCGCGGGTGTTCCATCGTTGTGCCGTCCTTGGCGGTCGTATGTAGACTGGTTGAGGATGCAGATGACGTCGATGCAAGTAGAAGAAACTCCTGGAAACACTCACTGTGGACCATCACAAGATACATCACACGCAGAACGCTGCATAGCACGTGTGGGTCGAGATCGGTCGGGGCTGCGAGGTAGCGAACGAACACAGGAGCGAGCGCCAGCGTCGTTGCGTCTCCCTGGATCATGGTCGCCAACGCATCGTGTAGATCCTTGGATCGCTCGTTCACATACGCTGCCTGCGTCAAGTTGATTCCCTGCGTGAAGCTGAGTCGGGTCGCTCTCGCCTGCGCGTGGGCATGTCCAGCGAGCTGGGAGAACACACTCTGTGAGAACGCCAGGGTAGATGAGGACCCACCAGCAGAATCTCCGAGTTGACTCATCTTGGCTTCACTGCCATGGCTATCAACCGAGTCCTGAGGAGCTGAAGGCTCACCGTTCGGCACTCCGTCGTCATCATTCACGCCGCCGACGTCGATCTCGCTGGATCCCTTGAACAGTATCAGCAGGTCCCGTGACGCCGTGCTCATGAGCTTGGCCGCCAGCTCTGCGTTCTCAGCTGCTAATCGTTCGCGATCGTTCGGCGGATCAGTCTGGACTTCCATTTCCGACATCGACGCCATCGATTGTTTCGAAGATGACACAGCCGCCGCAGGTGCCTTTTCTATCTGGGACATCCGCGTCATGATCGTCTGACTCGCCGCATAGATCGCACTCTCGTGCTTTCGCTTCTTCGTGGCTAGCAGTCGCTTCTCGGCATCCAGGCGCTTTTGTTCCAAGAGCTGCTTCTGCTGGAGCTCTTCCAGCTCCCGCAACGCGCGCAGCTTGACGCGATCGGCGTTTTTGAGCTGCTCGTTGAGAAACGAGAGCTTGGACTCGAGCGAGGACACCTGCTTTTGCATCACCTCTTCGTTTTTCTTGCTCTCGTACTTAATCTCAGCCTCGATCGTCATCATATTCGCACGCAAATCGAAGTTGTCTTCCTCGACTTCGGCTAATTTGCCCTGGAGAATTTGCACCATGCCAGCGGCTTGGCCTCGATCCCGCTGCAGCCGCGCCAGCTCCTCACGGAGCTGCACATTGCGTACATGGATACGTTATCCACTGATCGAATATCGCTGTTCTAGCGCCGTGAACGTACCCGATGCGTCTCGTCATTTCCATTCGGCGCGCCATACATTGCTGTCCGCTTCAATAATGGCGCGGGCTTCCAACACAGTCCTCCAATAAGTACGATATAAAGAGGTCCTTATCAAGAGGAACCCTCAATATTGGATTTTAATGAACAAAGACGTTCAGAGTCATTAAACCAAGGATTTGCTGATCCGATTTGAGCCCACCAACCAGCGGCCACAACGCCATTGCTGATTGCCACACCAACACCAGCACCAACACAACAACATGGCGGAGCAGCGCTTGAACGAGGCCGTGGCCAAGATGATGGACTCGCTGGACCGCAAGGTGCTGCGCGACTTCCAGGTACAGACGATGCATTAACCAACGCAGCAAGTACGGTCTTCTGATGATCTGTCGTTCTCTAGAAAAGCGGCTACGTGTGTGCGGCCAACTGCTTCGATAACAAGGGCTTCAGGACCGAGCAGATCCAGGCGTGCGTGGAGCGCTGTCAGATGCCCATGCAGCAGGTGCAGAACTACCTGCAGACCGAGATGCAGTCCTTCCAGGTTCGTACTCGAAATAACCGATCAAGAAGCTGCATTTGCTGATCTTTTGTGCATGATTCGTCAATGCAGAACCGCCTCCAGCGTTGCGCGATGGAGTGCCAGGACCGCGCGCGTGACTCGGTGCCATCGGGCGTTGAGCCAAGCGAGTCGCAGATGAAGGCGATTGAAAAGGGCATGACGAGCTGCTTCAACGGCTGTGTGGATACCCACATCAAGCTGCTGCCGACGCTCGAGAAGCGCATCGGCGACGCCGTCAAGCAGGTAAAGGGTGGTTAGAGAGGTGTCGTGTATGACTAGTAGGTTACAGATCTGACTACCGGTAGAAGAAGAAAGAAGAAGAAGAAAAAGCCTTTTGAAAAGCCTAAAGGGTGTCTATAGCGCTGTGAGCTGTCGAGCGCGGGGTGGTTCATCTGCGCTCGTGAAATCATTGGCGCTTCCTACGGACGACGCACGCGAGTCCGACAGCTCCGTGTCACGCCGCGTTGTCCGTGACGCAGAAGAGCGCTTGCTGTGTGAATCACCCACTGCCTCGCCGCGAGCTGCAGCGGCTTCAGCTGCACGAGCACGTTGCTTGCGTCGCCGTCGAAGCATCCACTCGTAGGTTCCGTATCCGAGAAAGTGCAGGTACACGTGGAAGCCGAGGAGGATGAAGTACATCAACGTGCACGGCACCGAGATCAGGAGCACGACTAGCAGGAGGCCTTGAATAACATAGGTGATATCGCTCGCTGACGCGAACGGCAGTTCAAACCACACAAGGCAGAACGACGCGTACAGCGCCTGCGAGAGGAACTGTATCGTGCCCGTGACGGCAATTGTGAAGAACTGCGCATAGTTGGTCTTCCCCACACACGTCTGAAGCCTACAAGACACAAATATGAGTCGACCGTGCAAGCAAGTCGTACGTGAGAGAGGAATTCTTACCATGTGCAGTGGTGGTCCAAGCCTGGAACTGCTTTGCGGCAGACAGCACAATACCGGGTCTTCTCCCATCGCGGACCGGTCAGCTTGTATCCTAGCCATCCATTTGGGAGCGTTTCCTGAAGAGTAGAGCAGTTCATGTCAGTCCGGCATTGAGGCAACACGATGTGAACACCAACGAACCTCGGCTGGTTTGGATGGGTCGATCATCTCACACGAGATCCAGGATGCCATAATCAAGATCATCGACGGCACATGCAGCGATAGCATCACTATTGTCTGTGCAAAACGCATTTTGTAAATGAGTAACCGACAATCAAAATGATCATCAAATGCAACGTCGTCACGCACCAAGGTCTTCAATCCTTCCGACTTCTCCGTCTCCTTGTGCATCAGAATCACAGCCGCCACGACGTACACGCAGATCGCCGACAGTGTGTGCCCGCAGCATGCAATGAGCTGGTCCGACGAGTACGGTGTCTCCAGTCCATTCTTGCGCACTGGTCCTGTGGGGCTGCGTGGAGACACGGGACTATTCGCTGTGGCATTCACGGAATCCGTGGCACTGACCACGTCCTGGATGGAAATCGTAGTCGACTGCGGCGCAGCATCCGGCGCTGGCGTCGCGTTCATCGCTGCTGCTTGGAGCTGGCTTGACCTTGCGACCACTGGAGAGCGAGAGGCGGCGTCGCGTGCGTGGAGGGCGGTTCCAGAGAAAGCGCGCGGTGGTGGCGAATATGGGATCGGGCTGCCTGGGGCAACGACCGGAAGGTAAAATCAGACAGTCGCCGAATGAGCCAAGGGGTACACCACTCTGTTTTAATCACTGAGATGAAAATTTACTCGTCTTTATTATGTTTCCGTTTCAAACATCCAACTGTTTAAATCAACTCAGGAAAGTATTTTATAATCACGAAAGTAGACATGATCTGGTGAAGCCATCGCTTCTCCATGTCTATTATAGTTATTTCGTTGAATCTGATGCGTGGATTTGAACGGTATAATCGAATACAACGTTGGTTCGATTGATACCAATCCAACGTTTGATTGGCTGACCAGGTCAGCTCAGTGAATGACAGCGAAAGGCAAGTTGAATCGCGTGGACATGGCGGCAACTTCCTCGGCGGCGGCTTCTTCGCGACGCCGCGGCGCGTCTTCCACGGAGAAATGGCTCACGCAATTGAACGAGAACATGGGTGTCGCCAGCCGCCGGCTCTTCCAGTCGCAGCTCGTTCTGCGCGCCGCTAGTGAGCGCGAGATCCGAGCGGAATTGCCGGAATTGTGTGCCTTCGTGGCGTCGATCTGCGAGAGTGCGGCGTCTTCCAAGCAGCGCACAGCGGTGCGAAGCGCCCTGATTGATCCGCAGGCTCAGTGGCTCAGTCGTGGCGCTGTCCAGAGTGGCGCCAGTGGCTTTTTCTGCCATTTGCTACTGCGAGAAGGCGCTCAAGATGAGGAGTCAGTGGAAGCCGTGCGATTGGTGGTGCAGTTGCTGCTTGATCCAGTGCGTAAGAGCTGCCATGAACGCGACGCAGAGGCGAGTGAGGGATCGAGGCATCGCGCGTGCGACTGGCGCTTCGAGAAGCCCAAGTACTACGCTATGGCGTGCGCGAGTCTGTGGGAAACGCTGCTGCCATTCATCGCAAGAGCCGCTCGCCAGCACCCCGCAATGTTTAATGAGGTTCTGGATGGCTACCTGCAAGCCCCGCGACTCGTAGACCCTCTATTCAACTGTCGGTTCGCACAAGTCGCTGGCTTCTGGCGGCTTTTGGAAGCGTTGAGTGAGTCTCGACCGAACGTTTCGAGCCAAGAGAGTGCGGCAGTGAAGGGACTGCAGCCCAAGGTCCTCTCATTCGCCATTCAGTGGAGTCTGCTCAAGCCAGAACAGCCCACAGAGGAAGAAACGCGGACGCACGATGACAAGGCGTGCTTCTACGATCTTCTGATGGACAAGTTCTTCCGAGAAATGCAGGATTTCCTGTTCAAGTGCGCGAACGCGACGACGACAACGCGTCTCGGCATCCTCAGGTTTCTGCAACAGGCAGCGTTCACACCAACCAGTGAAAAGTCGTATCTCCAGGGGCCTCGACTCGCGGCGTTCACTGCCTCGTCGTGCCTGCTCGTGAAAGGACTGGCTCAAGATGTCGGAGAATTGATTGCGACGCTGCCAGTGACCGACTCCAATTTGCTGTGGATCGTGGGCACCGTCAGCCACGTCGACTCTATCGACGTTGATGTCGTGATCGAGGTTATGAACACGCTGTTTGATGTGTACGAGGCGTCCAAGAGCAGTGGCAGTGGAAGACGTGAGGTGCTGGGCTGGATCATCTACGCCATCGTCTCCCGACAGCAGTCTCTCACACAAGCTAGACTTCAAGCGTCGCCATCATTTGTGAGACTGCAGGATAGCATTTGTGCCGTCGCAATGGAGGATCTGCAACTCATGCCGCTACACTGGATGGAAGTTATATGGAAGGTTTGTTTCGCCATGGACGACGAGGAAGTGAACGCGTTCACACACGAAGCAAGATCGTTTCGTCTTTCGATCGCCACAGACTCGGAGACCAGATCTCCTCTCGCTTGGGAATCGATGATCGAGCGTGTTCCGTTCCGTCACTTCGAGCAATACCCAGCTATCACGAAAGTCCTGGGCTCCAGCTTCACAGACACGCTCCAGCTTGTCCATCCATCCCCAGTGCAGCAGCATGACTCGGTGATTGAAGCCGTGCTTCGCGACAAGGTGATCAAGAAGCGTCGTTTGCGTCGTGATGCCAACGTGCTCAGTGAAGAACAAGAAGAGTCTCGCCAGAGTACACTGTTGTTACCCGAGGTCATGGAACGCATCTGCACGTTCATGAGTGCGAAGCGATTGTGTCGTCTGTCGCTTGTGTGCAAGGCCTTTGCGGGAGTGGCGAGAAGTGAGCGTGTATGGAAGTCCCTGTACGTGCAGATCGTCCGGCCGCTGAAGATCAAGTGCCAACATGGGAGTAAGTACAAGCATGACTGGCGAGAAATGTGTCAGGCCAAGTATGTTGCGATGCGCAAGATGCGATACAGACAGCGTGAGGCGAGTCGCAAGGCTGGACGCCAACTCGAAGGAGCCGCGTTCTGCTGGCATGAAGACGAACACGAGCTTCGGATATCGCTCACTTTGTCATCGTGGCAGCTCTGCCAAGAGTGTGGTTGCAATCAAATGTTCAAAACGAACGAGGCAGCCAAGAGCCACAAGCATCTTCACCAAAAGTATCGATGTCAACAAGCGGAGTGTCGTGCGGCGCTGACCAGTTCAGTCGCTTTGAAGCTGCACATGAAAAATCTTCACCCTTTACAAGCCGTAGACGCGAGCCGCTCGATCGACGATGACACCAAGCGAGTGTTTGTGTGCAGCCAAGACGGATGTTCACGATCCTACAAGTCAGCGAAATGGCTGAAAAAGCACATCAAGCGCGATCACCATCGTCAGGATACGATCGGCTGAAGAGAGGTCAAGGGCGGATGGTCCACGAGAATGAAGGGCTGGCTATTCTGGGCTTCCGTGAACTCGAACTCTCAGACGGCCACTACGTCATTTTTCCACCAGAGCCAAAATGAATCGTCAAGTGGCCGACGCCAAGCCAACAAGCGACATCGTGTGGGCTGCAGCGGAGCGCATCGGCAAGACGAGCAACGCAGACGACATCAATCGAATCTGCGAGTATCTGATCAGGTACGAGTCCAATGGATGTATATCAAAGCCTCTTCGAATGACTGACGGATGTGATTCTCCAGCAAACACTGGTTCCAGAATGCTGGCGATTTACGCACGGCGCGCCAAAACGCCCAGGAGTGGCAAGCGTACGTTTAGCCATGCTGATATAGTAGCAGCCTTATGAATGTGGCTCATGGCGCTGTGTTGTTTCGACTATGAAGGCTGGAGGTTCCTGGACGACTGAAAATCGCGATGCAAGAAGTGCTTGACGCGCCAGCCGACTCGCCAAGCTATTCTCCAGGGAAACTGCAAGTCCAAGTATCAGTGGTGGTGGACCACAAGGGGCGCCCTCCTGAGTCTGAGCCGAGTTTGAACAGCGACGCGCAGGCTGCTGCTGAACATGCCTCGCTGTCAGCTGACCTCTATGCTGGAAACGCGTACTCGTCGGCGTATCCAAGCGAAGTATACGTGCCCAACTTGAGGACTGGCACTGCAGATACGTACGCGGAGACGTATTCGCAACCGTATCCGAGCGGGAGCGCCGAGAGCTACACCGAAGATGGCTCCGTAGCAGGTGAGGACGAAGTTGCGGATGCTGCGGCGCATGCTGCAGCATGGGAAGCTTATTACGCTGCCCACGGTTACTACCAGTACTACGGCGAGAACAGAGCCGCCACCACCTCGTGGAACTATGGTGCAGACGAGATACCTGCCGAAAGAACTCCGAGTGAAGCAGTCGTGGAAGCTGAAGAAGTAGTCGTGGAGGAAGCAGTCGTCGCGGAAGAAGTTGCAGAAACTACACAAGAGTGGCAGTCTGCTGTTGGGATCGAGTCAGTTGCCGCTGATCTTACTTGGCAATGTGGCCAGTGCACCTACGCGAACTCCTACGCAGTAGCCTTCTGTGAAGTCTGCTGTGGCCACATCTCGCTATCGCCTGATACCCCTGTGTCCCCAACGCCATCGATGTCCACGGTCGAGCTTACACCACATCCGCCTGCCTATACAAACGTGGATCAAACAGCACAAGAGAATCTTCTCCCACCACCGTTGCCGTCGACAGCCGCACAATCGAGTCTGCTGCGTCCTCCGCCGCTCGAGCCGCCTCTGTACGTCTCGATTCCGTGTCCCACTGAGTCAACATCGCCTCTGTACTCTCCGTCGGCTCCCGATTTCGACTATCTCACCCTAGAGGACGAGCCAGCCGCATTACACGCTGATCCATCAGTCACCCGAGAAGAACTCGTGAAGCAGCTCCCAGTCTTCACTGATATTCAGGCTGACACTCAGAAGGAAACTGAGGTCTCAGCACCACTTCCGACGTCTCAGCCATCACCCTCTCCGCCGAAGATAGACTATCGAGCTCTCGCCTTCAAGCGATCACCTTCCATGCCATCGTCGACGGTCTCCACAGCACTCTCGCCTCCTAAATCCCCAGTGCGGTCGGCCACCGAGTTCAGCTTTTGAATCCTTCAAGTTGCGATTCTCTAAATTTCCACAATCAACCGAAACGTAAATATCAGAAACCAGAGCACTTCAGTTTCCGCATATCCGATTTCACAGGTTTTCATTTGCGCAACAATCACAGACCGTCGATTGATCAACGTCAGCGTCAAATCCAAAATGGTGACCTCCACGCTGCTGCGTCGCGCTCCTTCCCGATGGATACAGCCACAATTGGCACTGACTGCTGCGTCTCCATCATTCGCTGCATGCCTCTCCACGTCCTCACGTGATTCCGGAGCCCGTACGTCCAGTACCCACTCCAGGAGACCTCGCTTCGCCCGCCAAGACGACTCTCTGTCTCCAGAATCCGAGCCTGAGCCGCCAATTTTGGCGCTTCCAGCGTCCCAATACGCTCTCCACGCCAATGAAGTGCACTGCTTCCTGGGCGTCAACGGCAGCGGCAAGTCGCGGCTACTGCAGCAGCTACAGGTCGCCGTCAAGGACGCCAAGCCCGACCCCAACACTGGCCGCCGCGTGCGTCTCGGCTCGCTCAGCTTCGACGCACACCGTGCATTTGTGGGCGAGCACGGCCACAAAGTGGTTGCTGATGTGCTCGGGGGTATCGGCTCTCCAGAGGCACGGGATCTGATCGTGCGGCTCGGCTTGTATCCAGTCTGGGACTCGTACATTCGCCATTTGTCCACGGGCGAGATGCGCAAAGTGTTGCTGGCCGTCGCGCTGCTGCAGGTGCCTCGAGCGAACGTGCTGATAATGGACCAGCCGTTTGACGGACTGGATAAAGCTGCTCGCAGACAGCTCGAGTGGATGCTCGGCCAGCTCACGAGGGGCTTCACCAAGCTGCTGGTCGACACGGGCGGCCGCAACGAAGCGTTTGCATACAAAACCCAAGTACTGTTGGTCGCGAACCGACTCGAGCAAGTGTTTCCAGACATTCTGACGCACATTGTGCTCATGAAGAAGCCTGTGGACCACGAGCAGCACGGGCCTGAGGTGGAGATCGTGCCGTGGCAGAACCCGGACGAGCCGGACGAGATGCTGGCACGGCTTCGTGGATTCTTCCAGGACCAAGTCGCGACTAGAGATGGACAGCCAGTCCACCACGCGAGCCTCATAGTTCCAGACGAGGAGCTAAAGGAGCTTGTCAAACGCCTCTACTCGCGATCTGGCCGTCAAGGGACAGATGAAAACGCACTGGAGTTTCGCCAGGTCTCTGTGGCCTACGGACGTCGGCTTCTGCTAGAACAAGTTGACTTCAAGCGTCGTCGAGACGCTCACTGGGCGTTGCTAGGGCCCAATGGCTCTGGTAAGAGCTCGCTGATGCGTGTGCTCATGCAGACGGAAGGCCATGGACAGGTTGCAGGCGAGGTGGTTGTCCAAGGCGACCGCATCGCCGTCGTGTCCACAGATCAACACCTCGAAATGCTCGCGAATGAAGACCTCGCGGCTCGCTCGGCGCGAGATTTGCTCACGGGCTCTGCTGACGGCGACAGTGATGTCGTTGAAACGACGGTGCAGCTCCTGGGGATTCCTCACGAGATTCTCGATCGTCCATTCCAGGAACTGTCCCAAGGAGAGCAGAAACTCGTGCAGATCGCGACCGCCGTCGCCAAGCGGGCAGACGTGTTAGTTTTGGACGAAATCACCCACGGACTCGACATGTGGAACCGCCAGCGCGTCCTGCGGGCCATCAACGCCCTCGGTCTCCACGCCTCGGCGTCAACCCACTTGATCCTGATCACACACCATGAAGATGAGATCGTCGAATGCTTCGCGGACGTGTTCGAGATCCGCGAACAGCAATTGCAGCGCGTCGCCCGCGGTTGAGCTCGCCCAACCGGCTCGGCAGCATCCCTCAGGTACCACACGCCTCCATGATCGCGGACATTCGTCGTGCTGGTTGGGAGTGTCATTGCGCGGTCGGTGGCATTACATACATCACCTTGTCAGCATACTACGTAGTACTTTCAAGAACGGTGTATTGTGGCTACCACGTCTTCATACTCATACGGTACTCAAATGCACTCCGCCGCGCAGACGCAGTTGCTCTCCATGCTTGGCGCTTGTCAGTGGTCGCTATCGACAGTCGCGTGTCACTCCTCTTTGCACGTGCGACTCACAATCGCAACTACCGCCAGAAGAAGCATGTCGGACAACCGCATATCCGGTGATCGTCGTGGTTGCAGTCGAAACTGGTCGCGATAGCACCACGAAGTTCCGCTCCGCCCAGCTCACGTACACGCGGATTGCAGTGATCGTGTCATTGATGCGACTGCTTGTCTCGGTACTGTCGTCACCAGGGTCTGAGCACACGTCATCTAGATGTTGGTGTTTCCGTGGTCTTGGGAGTCCCTGGAGGCGACGTGGTGTCAAGACTCTGGCTTTTCTGGCCAAGACGACGCGCATGGCTTCAATATCGTCTGGCATGAGCGTGGAACACGGAGTCGGACATACAGATGTGGGGGCTGGAACATTGTCCAGTGAGAGGTGCTTGGCGAGGATCGTGTGGACGTCTGTGAGCATCATGTTTATTGTCTTCGGGGTGGAGTGGTGCTTGGAGTTTTGAAATGAGCGAGAGAGTTTGTGGGGGCTTCGGTGGCCACGTCTTGGTCGGAGCGAGTGCTTTGGTGGTCTTGCTTGAGGCTCTGGGGTTGGTCGTTGTTTGAAGATTGACGTGGAGGAGAGGTGGTTGGGGCCGGCATAAGTGCCCCCCACGTACACTGTGAGTATGCAGCGATTATCGACATCGTGCATGCGCAGATGCGCATCAGCTGGGAGTAGAACGCGCATGTTAGCATTGGACGCGTCTGAGGCGTCACATTGTGAGGATGAAGCGACTTGGTCGAAGCATACAAATCCACGACCGATACATCGAGGACGCTGGCTGCCTCGAAGCTGATCAGCGTGCAGTTGCCATAACTAGTATATTGGCGTTTACAACAGAAGACGATGACAGCAACTAAAACCTTAAAAGCTTACAGCGAGCTCAGCCGCCCACACAGCTGTCACCCCGTGCATCTCGTTGCCAGGACGCATAACAGCTTTCCTCCACGAGCGTTTAACACTTGTAAATTCATAACTTGCGAGTATGATTTCCACATACTTCGCAGTATATCGAACATGACACATCTCTAATCTACTAAAACCAAATACCCTGCCTATCCACTGTGTATCAATCTACACTCTTCTTTTGGCAAAATACGGGATACTCTCCAGGAACACACGACACCAGTGCAGGCCACCTTTCGCGCACCAGGGTACCCCCAGCTATTTTGCCTTGCCACAAGAAGATATCCCCCCTTCACGGATGCCGACTTAGTCTACAGGCGCAGATTAGAGCTTGTGATTGAGCGGGCGATCACGGGGTTTGTGATACTGTATGCCCGTCTCAATTCCGGCACCGGTAGCGCAAATTGTAAACTAACACAAACAGCACACGTCATACTCACCACGCTATCACATGCTTGACACTCGTGTCCATCCGCGGAGCTATGTGCATGTGGATCCCGTTGGTTCGTCGACTAGGCTCGATGCGGCGCAGACGCAGTTGCTCTCCATACTGGACGTGTGGCAGTTGTCGATATCGGCACTCGCGTGCGACTCCTGGCCGCACATGCGGATCCTTTTCACCGCCGCTACTGTCAGCACGCCCTCCGTGACTTCGTGTTTCGTGCACAACTATCGAATCGCCAACTGATGCTCGTTGCCTCACACCCGTTGCTCTCCTTTCTACCCACTTCACGTACAGTACAATCGCTCACACCGCGTCATCCATGCGTGTGGTCGTGGCGGTGTCACAGTCCTCAGAGACAGAGGACGTCGACTGCCGGCGGGGGCTTGGTAGGGCTTGTAGGTGACGAAGTGATCTTGGAGTGGAAGGCATCTCTGCCATCGTGGGCTTGCACTTGGGGACTTGCTCTTGGTTAGCTTGGACACAGTGGCGCACTAGAATTGGAGCGTAAACGGGTCATCGACGCTGAGGTGCTTGTGGAAGCTTGGAGGTTGGTAAACGTCATGGTTGTGGGCTGATCGAATTTAAAAAGGCGGAGAGGGGACGAGCTCTCGCGTGGACCTCACAGTGGAGAGGTTCTTGGGTAAGCCTGAGTGGTGTTTCTTCCAGGTAGAGCTCGGCGGGATGTGGTGAGTTTCAGACTGACTTAGGCAAACCCACGAAGATGGTTTGATGTAGCTCTAGGCCTCTGTGGAGGGCAATAGTGGCATACTTTTCTTGAAGGCCTCTTTGCAGTGCCCTCACGAGTACATGAAGCAGTTGCCTATCGGCTGCGAACCTGGTGCAAGAACGTGCGTGTTGGTGCAACCCAGGAGGGAGTGACGTTATTCGAGGACGATGCAATTGCGTCCGCACCTGACTCCTGTGTGGGCAGTCCAATTTGAAATGAAGCAGTCCACGATCAGACAGATAGCAGCAGTGAAGTGCAGGTGCGGGGCCAAGCCGCTGCGTGTCGATCAGGAAAAATTCCTGACACGAAGATGCTCGTCTGCCCGGATGGTGCCCTCAATGGACTTCAATTTTGAGCAGGGACTTCAAGTACTACAATACGAGCACAGTCACACTCTTCATCTCAGAATGTCACTCTTGAAAGCTATCGGCGCTGTATTGTATCGATATCACGTACCAGTATCAAGGACCGGTACGTACAGCCATGTAGCCATGCAGCCCGCCCAGAACGCCAGCCAATCCCACTTGTAGACTCGCGCCTATACGTCTATCCTGTCACTTTGATCGCTGCGGGATGCCTACAATGCGTGCCTCGGCCTCGCGCGATATGATAGGCGGATCAGAATAGACAAGACCAGCCATGTTTGGATTCCCACCCACACCGTACAGCGCCAAAAGTAGACGGAGAGAGTTGACCACGTGTCGAAGTGAGCGAACTCTGGAGCCGCGCTATTTCGGTCATGGCGCTCGGCTGTCTTGAGCTTGATGCGCGACACGGCCGAGTTGTTTCTCTGCCCCTATCCGTCTTTGAACCATACAACTTGAATACCAACACTCGTGTCACGTACGGAAATACATCGGTGTGAGCCGCATCCCAACACCAAGGCTCTTAGTGGCTCGATGCCATACTCACTTCGACTTTGACTGCTTGCCATCCACTACACATCTTACCACGGCATACAGCACACTACGACGGAATGATTCAGCCGTGGAAATGGCTCGGTCGAGTGCGAGGACGCCGTCGAGACCAAGTCAAAGTCAGCTACCACGCTAGCTCGAAGGGGTTCATTGCCTGGTGGACTGGACTACTGCTCCTGCACTGCGCGAATTTCGGCTACTACGTTGGCGTCACGAAGTTGTATCGGAGCTTTCAGCTCACGTTCACGTACAGCGCAATTCATACGCTCTCCATCGGAATCGACAACTCGCAGTACCCGAAGATCTCTGCTATCCATGCGACGATCGCTGTCATCCACGCATTCTTCATTCTGCTGATGATCGGAAGCTCGATCCACGCACGCAAGCTCGTTTTCCAA